>PVIH01005149.1:0-50901 GCA_004025045.1 Sigmodon hispidus | reverse complement strand
TATACAAGCATAACAAACAGAGTTCAAGAGATGGAAGATAGAATCTCTGAAGTGGAAGACTCAGTAGCTCAAATAGATGTATCAGTCAAAGAAAATAGTAAAACTAAAAAAGCCATAACTCAAAATGTTCAGGAAATCTGGGACATCATGAAAAGACCTAATTTGAGAATAATAGGAATAGAAGAAGGAGAAGAAAAAAAATATTGAATCTGCCTCAGCAAAACAAAGACATGAAATCATGTCACCTAAGCAAAATTTAACGCAGAGAAACTATTACATATTTTCTCTCATATGCAAAAAACTTCTTAAAAATATTTATAAGCATTTATAGCAGACACACTCAATCCTTAGGAAGCACTGTCAAAGAGGGAACCAAAAGACAGGCAGAAAGGCTGTCAAATGCTATCTTCGGGGCATAACAAGTCCAATACAGTACTGACCTCAAAGCAGCTGTGTCTGCCGACAATGGGCCTACACCAGAACAAGGCCAACTACTGGCAATAAATTGATTCTTGGGAAGGAATAACCATTATTTCAGATGTTTACCTCTAATGAGCCCATGAGATTCCAATGAATAGCTTCACACATTCACAGAGGAGAGTTTGAAGGCTCTCATGATAGGTAAAACCATGATCAAATCAACATACTGAGCTTGTCTTTGTTATGTATGGGAACTCAGTCATGTAACACACAACTCTGTTGATGACTGACTGTTAAGAAAGCTCTGAACATTAGAGGTAAATCTCACTATGAAGAAAGCATTTCTTGAAGAGATGGGCCAGTGTTCAAGAAATAGGAACATAAACATGAAACATGAGGGAAAACTTGACATTTAAATACATTTTACATATTACTGACTTGAGGAGATGTATGCATGGAGATTGCTTGGTGTGTGTGTGTGCGTGTGTGTGTGTGTGTGTGTGTGTGTGTGTGTGTGTGTGTGTTGTGTTGTCTGGATGCTTTGTGAGGGCATATATATATATATATATATATATATATATATATATTCTTTAATCTCTAAACAAATATCCCATCACATCACAAATATAGGCTTAGTTTTTTGTTTTGTTTTAGTTTTAGCTGCATTTATTTATTTATTTTGATTTTTTTAGGGCAAGGTTTCTCTGTGTGACAGCACTGGCTGTCCTGAAACCTTATTTTCAGAGCAGACTGGCCTTGAACTCATAGAGATCTGCCTGCATCTGCCTCTCACATTCTAGGATTAAACATGTGAACTACCACACAGAACATATAATTTAGTTTTATTTTGTTTCTTTCTTTGTGTGCACACAGGTGAGTGTGCCCACTCATGCCTCTCTCTCTCTCTCTCTCTCTCTCTCTCTCTCTCTCTCTCTCTCTCTCTCTCTCTCTGTGTGTGTGTGTGTGTGTGTGTGTGTGTGTGTGTGTGTGTGTGTGAAGTTCCTGTCTGGATGAACCCCAGGTTGCTGTCAGGAATCATCCTCCATTGCTCTTGTGTCTTATTCACTAAAGCAGAATCTCTCTATCAAAACAGGAGGTGACCAGTATGCAACATGGCTATCTCCCTGCACTGGAAATCTAGTCTCCCTTCACCTTCCAGAGGCTGGACTGGCAGATAAGTGGTCATCAGAGCTTTACTTAACAAATAAAACATGCTAAAGAAAAGCCTAGTAATTGGTCAAGAAGGCACATGCTATATATAAATACCTCGCAGACCAGGGCTCTTGAGTGGTTGCTCTCATCCACCTCTAGCCCAATTCTATTCTGAAGAGCACATTTCTTTCTTAATAAACTGTATTTGTTTGTTTGTTTTTAGAGTTTTTTTTCTTTATTGAGAAACTTAAGTCTTGAGTACAACTAAACCAATTTTCTGAAGGGGAGGCATGATGAGAACCTGATGTAGGATGTCTTTCCATATGCTGTGAATGTCATTGGATAATAAACTGCTTTGGCCTATGGCAGACATCTTAGAAGTAGTTGAAAAATCAGAGCATAGATGGGGAAGGAGGATGGAGTCAAAAAGAGATGTGATCAAGCTGCCCAAGAAACAAGATATAAAAATATAGGTAATCCACAGGCAGGACAGAATAATGGAAATGGGTTGAATTAAGATCAAAGAACTAGCTAGCAATATGCCTGAGCCATAGGCCAATCAGCATGGAATTAATATAAGCCTTTTTAGTTTTGGGGGGCTAAGAGAGGGTCTAAACCTCCGGGCTAGGCCAGAAAGGCTGGGCCAGAAGTTTCTGCAATAAGAACCCACACTAGAAAAAAAAAAAAAAAAAAAAAAGTTACCACCCAGGCCATAGTAGAACCTAAAGAACATACTCTTAAAACTGAAAATTTTTAAGTACCTCATAATTGACCTTTCAATATAAAATGACCTTTTGCAATTTGTGGTTCTTGGTGTGAGAAGTCCACAGACAAACGAGGAAGTCTTCAGACCTTAGCTGAATGCCATCAGAGGTTATTTGGTTTTTGACTCTTTTCTAAGAGGTAGCAACAGCAGCAGCCACTTTCCTGGAGGCTTCTTTCTTGGCATGATGAACCTACAGGACAGCCACAGTTTCATCCACCTTATAACAGAAATTGCGGGGACTCCAGCATGTAGAAGAGCTCAGAGACGTCCATTTCCAGCAGCATTTCTGTAATCTTCCCAGCAAGATTTGAATGCATTGTTTAGATGAGTGGGAACAAACATTGGCCCAGAATCTGCTTCTGTCCTTGGGTGGGTGGGGGAGTGCAGCCAGCATTGAGACAGTCAGTAGTCAGCAGCTCCTGGACCTGGACATGGACTGCGGACACTGGAGGCATATTTTTGCAGAGCCACAGCCCTGGGGGCAGCATCATGAGGTATAAAGCTTGGTACAGCTGCAGGAATGCCTCCAGACGGGCAGCTGTCAGTCAGCCTTTGCTGGATGGCACCAGCCCCACCAAAGTTGATAGCCAGGTAGTCTGGACAATCAGACTTGACTATGAGTGGTAGTAGAAAGGCCACAAGAGGCCGAAGCATTACCACTTGGAGCCATCTGGCGAAGAGTTGGATGAGGCCCAGACTGCTGTATAACACTTGGCATTCCTTGGAAACCTTGAGGTTTTCCGCCTTGCTGCCAGCGTGGATTAAGCCTCATCTGTGCTACCTGGTAGGTTTGTAATATGGAGGTCTTCCCTAAGCCTGTGGAACTGGTTGTACAAAGCAGTGGCTACTGGCTGCAGGCCGGAACTGATTTAAGATGGCATTCCCTCACGGGAAGTACTCTCATGCCAGCCACACGCTGCATATACTGGTTAGTCAGGTGAGCCTTCTACACGTCTTTCCTCTGGGTCATTTATCTCAGTAACTGCTTTGGTTGCCTCTTCAGGAGATGAGAAGCAGACAAAGCCACACAAATCCTTTGCTTCTTCCACCTTCTAGCATCACCTTAGGGCTGGTGATTGATCCAAAAGGAGAAAACTGTTTCCTTACTTTCTCATCATCAATGGTGTCACTCAAGTTCTTAATGTAGAAATTTACTCCCTGGTACTGAATAACTCGCTCCTGCTTCAGCTGCTCGAATTTCCTAATAAACTGTGTTTGTATCAACACTCCTGTGTCCATGGAACATTCAGTGTTCTCTGACACAAAACCTGGAATTCTCAAGAGATGCCCTCTGGACTCCAATCCATGTTTATAATACTTTGCAGAGAATTCCATGCCTCTGAATACTTGAGTGTTTATTTGAATGCTTCAAAAGATTGACAGGAGAATGTTGCAATTCCAAATGGACACACACGGCGGCAGCACAAACACACTGTTTAAAAGTCTAAACGCCTGCCGCTACTTAGAACCCAAATTTCCAGGATCTATTGCTTAAATGTTATTTCACCACCAGAAGTCACAAGTACACCTCTGAAATCCCACTGAAGGTGCAGAAATGGTGATGATTTCTAATGCCAAAAGACTGGATGGACATACACTCCAGGTTTTTTTTTTTATTTAGATTTCTTCAGAACTCTGGGTCCTTTCCCTTTACTTTAGGAGTGGAGAAGAAACTTTGCAGAATGAAGGATCTTGTGATTAACTGTATGATGACATAGGTTAAGAGCTTATTTACTGAAAGTTCTAAAACAAAAATGTGAGGAGAGTATATAGTCTTTGGGGAAGGGAGAGAAACCAGCCTAACTTGATGGGAAGGGCAAGAGGAGGGTAGAAGGGGAGACATGAGGAAGAAAGATATTATTCATATAATGATTGAATACTCCACTCACTCAGTATCATTGGGGTCTATGTTCCAGATGAGGTCTAGGCTTAGGAATACACTTAGCCCCTTAATCGTAAGAATGAACAGTTCAATGTTCAAGCCCCCCAAATCATATCTAATACTTCCAAAGATCTACATATATTTTTCCTTTATACACATTCCTACAATAAAGCTTAGTTTATAAATAGAACTAGAAATTCACAGTAGTAATCAATGTAGAAGAAAGATCAATGATAAAAATCAGAAAATAGGAGCCCAGTAGTTACAAGCACTTGCAGAGGATCTGTGTTCAGTTCCTAGCACTTGTTCAGGGCTGCTCACAATTACCTTTAACACTGCTCCAGGGGAATCTGATACTCTTCTCACCCTCTGTGGACACTGGACAAATGTGCACATACACACGCATATGATATTTATACTAAAAAATAAAATAAAATCTACCAAAAAAGTGTTTAAAAGATCATAAAATGGAGCCATGTCCTCACTAGAGGCCTTTGACAAGTGAATCCTAAACCCCTATGGCACAGCAATGTAACCTGACACCACAGAGCTGGAGCTCTGCCTCCTGGGACCCATACCTTATTTTCAGGGTCCTGACTTGAATGGTAGAAATTTTACAACTAACATACTGCCAGATAGTTATTTTCTTCACTGATGTACTGGCCAATATGGACTGTTTTCCAAATTGCCTGCATTACATGACAAAAAGCAATACTCTAACCATAAAAGTACTTCTCCCAAATGGAGACAACCAAACACACACTTCTATCTTCATATCTACTATTGCTGTGGTTCTGGCAGTATTCATTGATAATCCAAAAGATGGGCTAGGAGCATATTTGTGGTCAGAGTCCGTAGACACACATCTTCACTTTCATCCGCAGTGCACTGAGGCATTTCTCTATGTTTCTGGGAGCTTAACCTCAGATCAAAAAAAAAAAAAAAGACCTTGTTTTTTGTAATAGTCATATACATATAGATTTTTAGTGGGATATGAAATTTCTGACTTCAAAACCAGGCTCAGACATCTAAATGAGGTCACTGTGGGTTACCTGACAGCCACAAAAGACAAGGTAAAAGTCTAGACTTTGTGCATGCATAAAGGTGGTATCATAAAAGTTAATGTTCCCTCTTTCTCAGACTCAGAAAACTCAAAACTTTATTGAGAGCAACTTCCTCCCTTCACATGCATGCAATAACATTCAGTAGTTGCCTTTCTTTCAATTATTTCATTTTATAGATGGCCCTCCAGTTCATGATATTGTCGTACATAATATTATTTATAACATTTATTGTGGCTTAAATTTTTTATGTTATGACTCAATAATGAATGTTCTTTAACTATTCACAGGATTATAATTTTAAGCAAAGTAGATAGGAGAGGCCTCACTAAGAAGGTGACATTTGGATTAAATATTTCAAACAACTGTATGGGTGGAGGGTAGGGACCTGAGACAGAACCATCATCAAGACACAGCAGACATAAACTCAGAGAGACTGTAGCAGCATGCACAGGGCTTTCCCAGGTTCAAGCCAGAGAGTGGGGAGTAAACATGGGGTCTCTCTCCTAACTAAGGAACTATTTTTATTTAATACCTACTTGCAAAGCAGAAACTACTCTACACCAGGGGCATTTTACTGTATATATTAACCACACTTTCAGGGCAAGACATAATAATTGACCAACATAAAAGAACTCCATGATATTTTTGTGTACTTTTTGTCTCATATTGCTTTAGTTGGACAAATTTTTTTGTCTTGTTGGTATTTTGAGTGTATAATTTGTCTTGGATTTTATGTTCTTATGTATTTTTGTGGGGGTAGGGGTGCACCAGTTAGGTCATACTTTAATGGCAGGGTCCTGAGCAGAAGGGCCAAAAATGGGAACATAAAGAGTATGGACAAACAAGGGTCAGGAGATCTTGTACAAACTATGCCTAGAGTTCCTTGAGCTTTCTGAGAGGTGACATTCAATGTGCCTGTAGAAATGCAGTGCTTGCAAGGGGAACCACAGGTGAATAACAATGTATCAGGGAGGGGGCAACAGTGAGTCTTCTGTCACAGTCAGCCATGTAATCCTGAGGAGAATGGAGCTGTGAACTTGTGGTAATTCAGGTGGGAAGTGTCACAATGAGAACTGCTGACCTCAGCTTTAGAACATCTTTGCATCAGTTCTCCTTCTATAAGGTGGCCCAAGAAAGTATTTATCCTTGTCATTTCCTTGAGGAAGAATCACTAGCAAATAATGTGCACATGCACTTCAGTAATCTTGGAGGACAAGACAGGGCACCAGATACCCTGAAGTTGGAGCTGATGTCATTACAAGCTGCCTAGAGGAGTGCTAGGAAACAAACTCAGGTTCTCAGAAAGAGCAGCAAGACCTCTTAACTACTCAACTATATCTCTCCAGGACTGTTTGATTCCTATATTTCTGCTTCATGGTGCAGTCTCACCTCTGTGTAAAACTGCCATCATCTGGGGGCAGGATAAGTTGGAGAGGTTTATGAGAACAAGAATTTGAAGCCAATAATCACATAAATGTTAGGTAATTGGGGTAGCCCACCTGAAATACCAGCACTCAGGAGGCAGAGACATGGAAATCCTAGAATCCAAAGCATACAACACTGACTTACCTCAATGCCTTCAGCTTTGTAGGAGGATGGGATAGTTTAGACAGACCTTGAGAAGTAAACGTGCACAGGTTAACAGGTGGCCCAAAGTAAATAGACAGACCAAAAAAAAAAAAAAATGAAGGTTTAAAATAAAAGACTTTCATAACGTGTTCAGTAATCTGGTTGTTAATTAAATAAAAAGTTGCACACTAAGTGCTTATTTCAGAGTATAGCCAGAAGTTTCTCACCTGTCTTTGCTTTGGTTGAAGGATTCTTCCCACCCATGCTCCTACAGCTGCTTATAAAATAATTACACAAAGGCTTCTATTAATTACAGACTATTTGGCCTATAGCTCAGGCTTCTTGTTAGTTAACTCTTGCATCTTAACTCACCCCATTTCTACCAATCTATTTTGCCACATGACTCCTGCCTTACCTGTACTTTTATATCTTGCTTCTTGGGTAGCTCTCTTGATTCTGCCCTCCTTCTGTTTTATCTATGCTTGAAATTCTCATCTGGCCCTAAGCTGCTTTGCCATAGGCCACAACAGTGCCTTTATTATCCAATGGTAATTCATAGCATACAGAAAGACATCCCACATTATCAGAGGGAATTCTTAACAGAAGGAGATTAGAAAATAGGCATCAAAATACAGTTAGATTGAGGAAATGCCAGCATTCTTTCTTTTAATTTCATTGTTTATAAGTGTTGTCTCTCTCTGTGTTTGTGTGATATGTGATATATATAAATATGAGTATTCTGTGTCCTTTATGACAGAAGTCATAGGACAACTCTGTAGAACCAGTTCATTTCTTTCACCTTTAAATGAATTCTGGATATCAACCACAGTCACAGTTGCTCAGCAAATATGTTTACCTGCTGGACTATCTCATTACCCAAAGTTCAAGTTTTCTAAATTTTGATTGGTTAGTTAGAGCCCAGAAAATTGTATTATATATTTTAGGAAGAAATAGAAGATAGGAACTTGTCAAGTAAACAAGAATTCTTGGAGAGAAGCTGTGTGTGTAGTCTTCTTTTCTAATGTAGCCTCCTGGTAGGGTGAACACTCTCCAGAGCAGGGCCTACTCCTGAGAGTAGTGACTTAACATGGACTATAATTTTTTAGGAGGTAGCTCAGCTGGTGGAGGAAATGTTTAGCACATGCACTATGGCTTCCATCTTTAGTACTATGTAAATCATGTGCAGGAGCACATGCCTATGATCTCACTTCTTGGCACAAGGAACAAGAAAGAATCAAAAAGTCCAGGTCATCTTCAGCCACATAGAGTTTGGGGGCAGCCTGACTACATTAAAGCCTGTCTTGAGGGAGAGAGAGAGAGAGAGAGAGAGAGAGAGAGAGAGAGAGAACTATTGACATAGGCCTATAATCCCAGCTACTTGAGTAAGAGTAGTTTGAGAAATTTCAAATACAGTATGAATTTAAGTCCAGACTGAGCAACATACTGTGACCTTGCCTCAAAAACTTATAAAAAGTATAAAAAGGATTTGAGGTAGAGATGACTGTGGACGGCCCCAAATTCAATCATCAGCACAAGTCAGGGGGAAAAAATCAATAATTTTGTTTTGTTTTCACATTCTGCTTCACTAACTATTCCTTGCCAGGCTCCATCTATCCCTCCATAGTAGATTGCCTTTCTTAGGTGCCATTAGTGAATTGCTTAAGAATTTGAGAATTGTCAGATTCCCAAGTGGTATCAAACTCCTGCAGAGAGAAAACAGTCAAACATTAGTATGTTTATCCATGGGTCACAAAAAATACAGTAAGGAAAAAGGAAGGGGAAGGGAGGAAATTTTCCTTTAGAAATGTGTAGAGTCCTGACTGTACAGCAATAATATCTTTAGGTCTTCCTAGGACTGAAAACAAAAGAAGTAGAGGCTCTTCTTAAAGAGTAAGTTTAAGCCTCTGTTCTCTCTCTCTCTCTCTCTCTCTCTCTCTCTCTCTCTCTCTCTCTCTCTCTGTGTGTGTGTGTGTGTGTGTGTGTGTGTGTATATACATGGAGATGTGTATATATGAATGTACAGCCCAGAAGTCAATCTCAAATGGCATTCCTCTGACTCAGTCTATTTTACTTTTTGATCCATTTTCTCTTTGGCATGGTAATAGGCAGTCTAGAAAGAGTGCCTGGCAAGTGAGCCTTTGTGACTCCCTTGTCTCTTCCTTTCCAGTGTTGGGATTACAAAAGCAACACAGGTCTGATGTTTTATGTGGGTGGTAGGGATGGAACTCAGAACCTCAGGCTTGCATGGCAAGCACAACAGAACTGTTTCTTCTACCCCCTGTCTTTTGTGTCTTAAGATTTCAGATCCTAGAGGAACACCTGACTCAGTCTTGATGTTGGGGGAGAAAACTGGGTTTACCAAGAGTGGAGGCTAAACTAAGCAATATTGGGACCATGGGACCTTAGGACCACCTTCCCATGGGGAGGGATGGGGAGATGTGGAGAAGAGAGAATGACCTGATGTGGTGGGAGGGGGAAAAACCTTGAATAAGGATATACAAGGATAGAAAATGTGACTTCTTTATTCATAATAAAAAAGAAAAAATATATAAGAGCAACAGAAAAAAATAATACATATTTTCAGTATATAGAAATGTTCACTATACAGACATCAGTAACAGGTAAATGCTTTTGAAGAAATTACACTTATTCCCAGATACACGCTACTCAATAAAGTGCTAAAGTATGTTATGACTTAAAAAAAAAAAAAAGAATTCAGATCCTACTGAGAAACTCACAACAGTAAGGAGCTTCTATTTCAGATAAATAATTGCCTCCCACACTTCTGATAACATTAGTGCTGCAGTACAGTAACTTGGAGCTCAGGTTCCATAGAATGAGATTCTGTATTATTTGCTTATCTAGTCATATTGGACAAAAAAAAAAAAATAATGTCATTACCTAGGGTGGCAAGATTGCTCAGTGGATACACATGCATGTCTACCTGAACCCGTGGCATGGAAGAAGACAACCACTTCTTGGAAGTTGTCCGCTGACCTCCACAAGTGCACTCATTTAAATCACTGTAATAAATAAATAAGTAGATGTAAAATTTTAAAGAAGACCCAACAGTGCTTGTATGGCCCAGAGACCTAGGATTGATGCCTAGCTCAATTGTCATGAGAAAGGTTTCCTCCAGCAGCTTATCTGAGCAGCCAAACATTCAGCTGAGTTCACAGGATGCCAAGAAGAGCAGAGGAAGGATTGTGGGAATCAGAGGGGTTGAGGACACCAGAAGAATACAGAATCAACCAAGAAGGGCTTATGGGGCTCACAAAGATTGAAGCAGCAATCACAGAGCCTCTATGAGTCTCTCCTAAGTTCTATGCATATGTATTGTGGTTGTTTAGTTTAGTATTTTTATGGAACTCCTACCAATGGGAGTGAAGCTGTATCAGACTCAGTTGCCTGTTCTTGGAACCCTTTTCCTCCTACGGGATTATTTTGTCCAGTCTTAATATAAGGGTTTGTGCCTCTTCTTATTGCATCTTGTTATGCTCTGTTAGAATGATATCCCTGGAGATCTGTCCTTTTCTGAGGGGAAGTGTAAGAGCAGTAGAACTGGGAAAGAGGGAATTTGTTGGGAAAACTGGGAGGAGTGAAGGGAGGAAAGGGAAGGAAGTGATCAGGATATGTTATTCTACGAGAGAATAAATACAAAGGAAAAATAATATCAGTGTATTTCCTCTATGTATTATTGGTTGATTAAATATAAAAAATTATGCAAAAGGTTTGAGACAGCATATATAAAAGAGACATTTAAAAGCTGCTTTTGCTAAAAGGCACTGACTTCACACTTAGACCCACAACTAAAATAATCACTGGTTAAGTGTCTGAAATTCTTTGTTGTGTGTCTGCCATCTTCAATTTGGGTCACTAGATTATCTCTGCAGGTTGGCATGTATGATGATTTGAATGAAAATGGTCCCCAGAAGAAGAAGCACTATTAGGATGTAAGACTCAGTTATTCCAACAAGACATATTCCTGCAAGCTTCCGTGCTCAGTTTTATGAAGATGATGGATTGAACCTCTGAAACTATGAGCCACCCAAATTTATGTTTTCTTTGTAAAATGTGCTGTGGTCATGTTGTATAGCAAGCTTTCTAGTCAGACTATCTTTGGATTGCCAGCCCACAAATAATGACCCAGAGACAACTTATTACAGAAACTTGGCCTTTAGCTTAAGCTTCTCAACTAGCTCTTAATACTTAAATTCACCCATGTATATATATATATAATATATATATATATAAAATATATATATATATAATATATAATTGTCACAGCTTCAGTTGTGCTCTGACCCCTCCAACCTAGCCTGATCATCTTTTCCTTTTTTTAAAAGATTTATTTATTTATTTATTTATTATGTATACATTATACAGAAGAGGGTACCAGATGTCATCATAGACGGTTGTGAGCCACCATGTGCTTGCCGGGAATTGAACTCAGGACCTCTGGAAGAACAGTCAGTGCTTTTAACCTCTGAGCCATCTTGCCAGCCCCAAGTTAACTCATTTTTTAATCTATGTTCCTCCACATGGTATTACCTCTAATCTCCTATGTCTGCCTTTCTTCTTTCCCAAGAGAAGGCCAAGAAAGGGAAGTATGATGGAGAGTTTAAGGGATGCCTGTGTCTCATAGTTGATAGGAAAGGCATCCAGCACCACCTAATGGCAGGTGGTGGAAATGCTGCTGTTGCCCCCTTGGCAGGCTGACATTCAAAGTCTCACAGACTCAGACAAACAGCAAAAGGTCTAGTTTATTCCCTACCTTCAAGTCTGTTATCCTCTTTCCTGCATGTCCTCTGCTCTATTTCTCCATTTCTGCACCTCAGTTTTTACCAGCTCAAACTTCTATTACTAATCTCCAAACTTGCTCAGATGCTAATCTGACTGATAAGACCTCTCCCTTTCAAAAAGCAGATTGATTATATTAATTCACATTATCAAGCTGAGATGCTGGCTATGGGTAGGACTTGGTCTTCTAACTCCAGACTTAAGCATATTTATCCTTAAGCTCCAAACCCTTGACTCTGAGCCAAGGGCCATGAGACTATGCAGCAGATGCTAACTAGTATTTTACAGGTTGTCCTACCAGTTGAATAACTCTGTGTTCGGGAATCCCACTAGGTAAAGCCAATGAAGGAGTCCCACTAAGCAAAATCCTTGGCAAACTCCACTAGGCAAAGACTGTGGAGGAGTCTCACTAAACATAAGCCATGGAGTGGCCCCACTAGGAAAAGTCTGTGGGGTGACTTCTGTGGATACCACTTGCTTTCTGTCTGTAACTCTCAAATACCACTGCTATGCCTCCCTATTAAGAACAGCTGTGGGGTTCTTTCCACAGCCCATTGGTAATGAGTTTTACACCTTTGGTCACACTTATAGTTATGGATTGCCAAGTTTGACGTATAGAAATAATACCAGAGTATTCTTCTTTACTAATTCAAGAAAGTAATTGTATTTTCAGTCTCAATGAAAATTAGTTTTAGACCAGAACAAATTCAAACAAACAAAAGTGTGTGGTGGAATGCTCTGTATGCTGTAAATAAAGTAACTGATTTGGCCTATGTAGAGCACCGTAGAAGTGGGTGGAGAATCAGAGCACAAGCAGGTAGGAAGAAGGGTGGAGTTAAGCCACTCTCGATCTGTCCTCTGCAGAAGAAGCATGTAGGAATCCAGGTGAGCCACGGGCTGTGGGCCATGTGGTGGAGAGATAAATGGGTTGAATTAAGATGAAAGAGCTAGCTAGTAATGTGCTTAAGATATGGGCCAAAGAGTATTAAGTTAATATAAGCGTGTGATTCATTTCTTTGGGGGACAAAAGCCGCAGGTGGGAACCAGGTTCCAACCACTGCAGTGGGCCACGCCAGGTCACAAACCTCCCGGACCCAAAACGGGCCTGGAAACTTACTACAACAAAAGTGTTTCTGCAGAATATACACAAAGATGAATTCCCAGATGTTATTTATTGCTAAATCAAGACTAGGCTGTTTCGAGGCATACTCCTCCCCTAGAGCAGTTGACTTTCTGCATATCCCTTACCACTCAAGGTTAAACCTCCTACTGTTATTGTTATATCCTAAATTTCAGTGTCATTTTTCTGTCTGAAAAAACATTACATGCAAGGCTTAGCATTTACATTGGCTAGTCTTTATCACCTTACTAACCTGAGAAAAACTGTATGACTTTATATATTATAAGAATGGGTTGGGGGGCTGGAGAGATAGCTCAGAGGTTAAGAGCACTGACTGTTCTTCCAGAGGTCCTGAGTTCAATTCCCAGCAACCACTTGGTGACTCACAACCATCTATGGTGACTTCTGGTACCCTCTTCTATATGCTGTGTACATAATAAATAAATAAATCTTAAAAAAAGAATGGGTTGGGCCCTGAAAATGTAGAATATAATTGAAAATGTAGAATATAATTGTCTAGAGTTTGACTAAGGAAAAAGGGAGAACAGCATCAATGTAGGAGGTAAGAGAGAAGAAGGAATGAGTATGTATGAATAAGAGTGTGTAAGAGTAGCAGCAAGGTAGGGATGAAGCTATGCAGAATGTGATTGTATGTGCGCTGAGAGATGAAGAAGAACCTTAAAGAGCAGGTGAGAGAGATGTGAGAGAATAACTATATAAAAGAATGATTTAGGAAAGAGTGAGTGAATAATGTAGAAGAAGCATATGTCTGTGAGTATGTGTGTGAGGGAGATAAAGCTACATGAAAGAATTGTTGCTACATGTAAGAGCTATATGACGTGTAAGAACAATGTAAAATGTTATATGGTGAGAAAGCTATGTATATGAGATTTATTGCTATATGTAAATTTATAACTGTGTGGAGGCAAAAAAGATAAAGCAATATAAAAAGGAGATATAGCAGAGAAATACATGTAAAAGATTGATGTGTTGACATGTGAAAATAGATGTAACTGTGCATACATAAGATGTATGATCTTTGTATGTAAAGAAAGATATGTAGCTGTATGTATAGAATGAAGCAGTGTGGAGATATGCAGCTGAATGGAGGCAGAAAGAGCCAGAGACCATTTTTAAAATGTAAAAGAGAAAGTTAGTGTTGGTTTCATATGTGAGATCAAACACACACACTACCAGATGCCATTAGAGAGTTTATTCAAGAGAGTTGCCAGGCAAGTAGAGGGGCAGAGAAGCAGAAGACAGACAGACTTCCACATGGCATCTCCTTTTAAGAGAATGGATTGGTACGGATTTAGGATTTATGTAGCCATACCTAGGGGCATGCTCTCTGTATGTGGCATGTTCCACAGGCACTACGTTGGCTTTAACACATGGCTGCTACATGCCAGAAATTCTTATCTCACCAAGCGCCATGTTGGGTCTACCACATGGCATGCCAGAAGTCCTTATATCTCACCCTTATATTTATCATAAAAAGAAAACTGGGTTTATGGAGAGGGCAGAGGGAAAATGGATTGGACAGAAACAGGGTGGACAGATCTTGTAAAGTTTATTCAAGCTGTCTTAATGGCAAAGTTTATTTTTTCAAAAGGTGAGAGCTGTATATTTTGGTGGTCAATCTGCTGAGTTTTACAGCTCATTTCCTGGAGTCTGGGTGAGTTTAAGGCATGGGATGATGAATTCTGATTTTCTGGAGCTCAGAAAAACACTGAATTAGTAAGAGAACCTTGGGAAGTGACACATATAATGAGGGTACTCTGCTATTATTGGGTCCATTGCCAAGGTTAAAATGGCCTATGATTCTTTCCCCCTGGTCCAGGGTGGTAAGGGAAATGGTTTCTGTTTTACCTGTTATCAGCTCTAAATATAGCTCATGTTTCATTTTCTCTAGTCCTCAGGGAATGGTAGTCAACTGCTTGTTTTTATTTATTATTTTTTATGAAAAAAGTTAAATTTTTTATCCATGTATCCCCTTGTTCAGACTCCCTTTTCCCTCCAGCCCCAACCATCAATCACTCTTTGCCCCATCACTTTATCTTCTTCCCAGCAAGGGCAGGAGGTCCCAAAGTACCAAGGTACCTAGGTGGCTAAGTTCAGCATCAACTCCAGGCAGATCCTCAGCCCAACATCAATACTGATTCAGGTATTCATCTGGAGGGAATGGGCTCCAAGGTACCCGTCTAAGGTATATCAGATCCCAGGCTGTACAGTGATTTGCAGCATGGACATTCTTATCATTTTGTTAAAAGTCAGCTAATGAGTGAGGATATCCCCTGCTTGTCTTTCTGTGCCTGAGATACCTCGCTCAGAAGGATATTCCCCAAATCCATCCATTTGCCAGCAAATTTTAGGATACCATTTTTTTTCTTACTGCTGAGTAGTACTCCATTTTGTAGATGTACCACAGTTTGTTAATCCATTCTTCAGTTGAGGGGTATCTAGGTTGTTTCCAGGTTCTTGCTATTATGAATAATGTTGCTATAAACATAGTTGAGCTAGTGCTATTGGAGTGTGAATGTGCATCTTTACTGTATATCCAGTGGTATTGCTGGATCTTTAGGGAGATTAATTTCCAGTTTTCTGAGAAACTGCCATATTGCATTCCAGAGTGGCTGAACAAATTTACATTCTCACTAACAATGGAGGAGTGTTCTTCTTGCTCTGCAACCTCTCCAGCAATGGTTGTCATCTGAGTCTTTTATCACAGCCAATCTGACAGGTATAAGGTAGTATCACAAATTTGTTTTGATCTGCATTTCTCTAAAGGGTAAAGATGTTGAGCACTGTTTCAAGTGCCTTTCAGCCATTTGTAATTCTTCTGCTGAGAATTCCCTTTTTAGTTCTGAACCCCATTTTTTGATTGGGTTACTCAAGGTTTTGGGCTCTAGTTTCTTGAGTTCTCTATATATTTTAGAGATCAGTCCTCTATCACTTGTAAGGATGGTGAAAATCTTTCCCATTCTGTAGCCTGTTGTTTTTGTCTTATGAACTGTATCCTTGACTATATAGAAGCTTTTCAGTTTGAGGAGGTCCCACTTATGGATTGTTGTTCTTAGTTGTCTATGCTGCTGGTGTTATATTTAGGAAGTGGTTAACTGTGCCAATGCATTGAAGGGTAATTCTCACTTTCTTTTCTATTAGGTTCAGTGTAGCTGGGTTTATGTTGAGGTTTTTGATCCACTTGGATTTGAGTTTTAAGCAGGGCTTGGATCTATTTGCAGTTTTCTACACACTACCATCGAGCTATGCCAACACCATTTGTTAAAGATACTATCTTTTTTCCATTGAGTATTGTGGGCCTCTTTGTCGAAGATCAAGTGTTCATAGGTTTTTGGGTTAATGTCAAGATCTTCAACTCGATTCCATCCATCCACAAGTCTGTTTTTATGCCAGTACCAGGGCGTTTTTATTACTGTAGATCTATAGTATAACTTGAAGTCCAGATGGTGTTGCCTCCTGAGATTCTCTTGTTGAGTAAAACGGCTTTGGCAATCCTGGCTTTTCTGTTATTTCTAATGAAATTGAGTATTGTTCTTTCAATGTCTGTAAAAATTTGGGTTGGTATTTTGATGATGAAGCGCATTGAATCTGTAGATTGCTTATGGTAGAATTGCCATTTTTACTATGTTGATCCTACCTGTTCAGGAATATGGGAGATCTTTCCATTTTCTGATATTCTCTTCAATTTCTTTCTTGAGTGATTTAAGGTTTTTGTCAAATAGGTCTGTTACTTCTTTGGTTATAGTTACTCCAAGGTATTTAATACTATTTGCAGCTATTATGAAGGGTAATGTTTCCCTTATTTCTTTTTCAACTCTTCTATCTTTAGTGTATAGAAGGGCTACTGATTTCTTTGAGTT
Source organism: Sigmodon hispidus (assembly GCA_004025045.1). Classification (NCBI taxonomy): domain Eukaryota; kingdom Metazoa; phylum Chordata; class Mammalia; order Rodentia; family Cricetidae; genus Sigmodon; species Sigmodon hispidus. Next base: position 34,247 of record PVIH01005149.1, on the reverse strand, counting down.
AATCTTGTATCCTGCTACATTGCTGAAGGTATTTACCAGCTGTAGAAGTTCCCTGGTAGAATTCTGTGGATCACTTATGCATACAATCATATCATCTGCAAACAGAGATAGTTTCACTTCTTCTTTTCCAATTTGTATCCCCTTAATCTCCTTTCATTCTCTTATTGCTTTAGCTAAAACTTTGAGAACCATATTGATTAGATAAGGGGAGAGAGGACATCCTTGTCTAGTTCCTGCTTTTAGTGGGATTGCTTTGAGTTTTTCTCCAGTAAGTTTGATGTTGTATGTCAGCTTCTTTTATATTGCCTTTATTATATTTATATATTTTTCCCTGTATTCCTGATCTCTCCAGGATTTTTATCATAAAGGAGTGCTGGATTTTGTCAAAGGCTTTTTCAGCATCTAAGGATATGATCATGTGGTTTTTTTTCCCTTAGTTTGTTTATATGATGGATGGCATTTATGGTTTTTTATATTTTTAACCATCCCTGCATTTCTGGGATGAAGCAAAAGGATGGTTTCTGTTTTTGTATCCACTGTGTTACTGTGTGTCTTTTTAAAGTTGAATTGAGTCCAGTAATACTATGGCATATTAATGACCATTGATTGATATTTCCTGTTACTTTTCATGGTAGCTTATATATAATACCTTTTTCTGGTTTTTTTTTTGTGGGATTATTGATTGTTTGTGTTTTCATGGGTGTATCTGGGACCTTTAGGTTGTAGTTTTCCCTCTAATGCTTTCTGAAGGGACAGATTTGTAGATAGGTATTGTTTAAGTGTGGCTTTGTCATGAAATATCTTATTTACTCCATCTGTGGTGATTGATAGTTTTGCTGAGTATAGTAGTCTAGTTTGGAAGCCATGCTCTTTAAGTTTCTGCCCAACTTCTTACCAAGAAACAATGAAAGCAAGAAGATCTTGGTAAAAAGTTGAGGTGTGATTCTGATGGGTTGCCTTTTGAGGTTAGTTGGCCCTTTTCTTTTGCAGCTCTTAAAATTTTTCTTTGTTCTGTATGTTTTGTGGATTAATTATTATGTGGCAAGTGGTCTTTTGGGGGGATCATATCTATTTAGAGTTGTGTAAGTTTCTTGTATCTCTCTAGGCATTTCCTTTTTGGTTAGGAAAGTTTTCTTCTCTGATTTTATTGAACACATTATCTGTGTCTTTGAACTGCTATTCTTCTCCTTCTTCTATTTCTATTATTCTTAGGTTAAGTCTTTTCATGCTGTCCCAAATTTCCTGAACATTTTGTGTTACGGCTTTTTTGATTTTCATGTATTCTCTGACTGATGAATCTATTTCCAGTATTGAGCCTTCCACTTCAGAAATTCTCTCTTCCATCTCTTGAATTCTGTTGGTTTTGCTTGTGTCTGTAGTTCCAGCTCTTTTCTTCAAATTTTCTATTTCTATCTTTGCCTCATTTTTTGCCTTTTTATTGCTTCTAATTCCCTTTTCAGTTCCTGAAATGTTTCTTTCATTTTTTTTAGTTTTACTTTTCTTGGTTTTCTTTAAGGTTTTGTTCATCTCTTGTAGTTTTTATTTATATTGTCTTCTATTTCTTTAAGGGAATTTTTTATACTCTCTTTGAAGGCTTCAATAATCTTCATAAAGTTGTTTTTGTTGATGTTTCCTTCTGTTTCTTCTTCATTGCTCTGTTCAGGTTGTAGTTGTAGAACCACTAGTTTCTTATGGTATTGCCTTGTTGTTTTTTTATATTGTTATATGTATGCTTGCACTGGCATCTGCCGATGGTTTTGGTGATTCACACTTGGTCAGTTCCTAGTCAGTTGTGGCTAGAGGGCTTTTGTGTCTTCTGTCTTTTCTGTTCTGACTTGGTTCCTTCCAGCTAACGCCTAGGGGCTGTCTGCTGGCAGAGCCTGAGATCAGACCTTTAGGGGTAACCCTGATCCTGGAGAGGAATTCTCCAGATTGAGGGCCCAGGGTCCAGAACTCCTCTTACCTCTGACTTTGTTCTGGATTGGGGTCGGAGTTTCAGAGTCCTAAGTCCTTGACTGATGATGCAGATGGCCCTGGAGATGGTGCCCATCCAGGTAAGTAGGGGTTCCTCAACTGTTTTCTTATGGTAAAATGGCTTCTGGGTTTTTTCATTCTGCAGGAGTGGTAGCTAAAGGATTAGTCTGTGGATGAGGAGAAGGGCAAGGTAAAATACCTCTAAGCTTTTTGTTTCCAGTAACTCAACTTTGACTATGGCTCTGAGAAACAGACTAGAACAGGAAACTCAGAGATGGGAAATTTTAAGGAAATGTGTCTAGTGACACACGAATTCTGGGTTTTCCACACTTGGGGGTCCACCTGGGAGACTAGAAGAGGGTATGGGGGGGGGCTAGAGCTAACAGGTTGAGCAGATAGGAAGAGAAGCAAGGAAGCAGCTGGAGCAGCTGACGAGGCTGGATTCCAGTGAAATGTGGTGACTAAAAAAAAAAAGCTCCTATGTTAGCTAAAAAGAATCCTTTGCCATTAGGGGTATGAGGCGAATTGTCATGACTAAAAATCAGTGGGAGATAGGGATCTCTAAAAATGCAATTAAGTGGCAGCATCTGATGAGGCCAAAATTGTTTACTTCCCACCCCTACAATGGAGGCTAGAAAGAGATGTAAGACCCCAAAAGTTCCTGCAAGACTGAGTATGTGACTTTGGTGTCCATGAACAAGGAGATGGACCACCCTGATACTGTGTGACTACCAGAGGAACTTCTTTCATGATGACCATGTGGTAGGGTTAGGGAAGCCCTGGCAGCATCGACTGTTTACAGCCAGGCCTAGGAGATCAGCTGGGGTGTAGTCCATGTATCCTGCCTTCTTGACACTTGGGGCTTGGGAGCAATTACTAGACCAGTGTTTCCCTTGATGGCACCTAGGACAAGGCCTGAACAGCCTCCAAGCTGCTGGGCAAGGGCAGAGACCTAGATGGCCACGTTTAAAGCACGCACTAGGAGGTCTAGGTGTCTGCCACAAGAGGAGGTGAAGGAGCTGGTCAGATAGGTTTGGCCAGCAGGAGGTATCTTTCCTGGCATGTTCTCTCATCTCTCCTGTGATACACCTTTAAAAACCAGCACTAAGACTTCTGCCTGTGGAGTCAGTGGTACCCTCTCAAGAGATGTAGGCTTAGCTCTGATGTCACAGTAGCTCTGAGTAAAAATGGGTTATGAGAAGTTGCCTTCCCTCAGTGATCTCAGGATCTAAGTTAGTATACTGTAGGAGCACATTTGTGAGTCATTTAAAAAACTAGAATGGATTCTCCTGTTTATCCTGTACTCTCTTGCATTTTTTCAAAACTGACAGGCTTCAGAGTAGCTCTATGCTAACTTGCCAGTAAGCAGGTCACAAAATTGTCTCTGGCTAAGATCTACCTTGGTGCATTGTAATTCCAATGGGGGTCTACATCTGGGACAGCTTCAGCTCCTGGGGGAGAGCTGTATTTGTCTGATGACCCTCATCTGCATTAATTCTGGCCTGTTCCCAAATTTGCCTTTGCTCAAGAGCCCAAATTTATTTATTTATTTACCAACTGAGAAAGTTCTGACAAAGGGAACGGGGTATAAACTTTTACTATCCCATCTATTCCAGCTACTTCTCACAGAGGCAAAACTGGATGAGGGTCCTTTGGAGCATCAAAGCAAGTAAACAGTGGGGTATATGTAGGCACCAGGCTTGGAGTTCATGAAAAGGAAGAGTTTGGAAGAGTTGTAGGTAAGCACTGACATTTGAAATGTGAAGGTTCAGAGAAGGATCTGGTCATGTGGCTAGAAACAGATGGCAGAAGAACAGAAAGCTAGAAGAGATTTAGAGTTAAGATATGAAATGAGATAAGGAAACTCTAAGAACAGGAAAGCAGAAGAGAAGATTTAGAGCTGAGATATGGAAAGACATAGGGAAACTCTATCTGCTTGTACACTTGCTCAAGTTAGCTCCTGTGAAAGATCAGGGTCCAAGGAGCCATAGGGCAGCTATTCTCGAATTATCTAAGGGGTACTTAATCCCTTCCTTTGTGCAAAAACAGATAAGTCTGATGGTGTCTAGGTAAAGCAAAAAGGCTAAGAGGCTTGACAGTCTCAAGTATTTACTCTAGAGGTGAGGATGAAGAGATATTTTTTGCTGACTCATTTTCCATTACTGAGGCCCAGAGGGGAGGGATTTCACTGCTAAATTTGGGTCATCATCCAGTAATGAGTAAGCCCAGGGGAACAATGCTAGCTACTGATAAGGATATTTGTCCGCCCTTAGAGTAGGCATTGGGACAAAATCCTAAACAATGCTAGCCACCACGAGAGTAAAAGCCATGCTAGCTACTGCTAGACATTCTTCAACTTCCAGGATAGGTGTCAGAGTAAAGCCTGAACCAATGCTTACCACCACTATAAACTCTTCAGTTCCTATTGGTGCAAAACTCCAATGCTAAGCTACCACAGGCACTTGTCAGCACCTACAGTAGGCATTAGGGCAGAGTCTGGGGTTCAGAGTCCAGAAGCAGGATTCAAGGATCTGGTCTGGGCTTCAAGAACAGGAAAATGAGTGTCAGGCGAAAAGGAACAGCCATGACCAGGGAAGGCTGCCACTGGTCATGAAGGCTGACTGGAAAGCCAGATGGTCAATGGTCTTTTCTGGAGACAGAAGTTTGAGATTATGGTGAATGGAAAGGGAAAATTTACCAGTCTTGACCAGCAGTGTTCAAAAAAGCTGCAGTGGCAGAGCAGATGAAAGATGGCCTGGTAGGGAGCCCAGTATCAGGATCTCCTGGCCTATGTGCACCTAAGCCCAGGAAAGAGCCTATCTGAGTCACAGCACCAAATCAGACAGACAGACAGACCGACACACATACACACACACACACACACACACACACACACACACTTATTTGGTTGTTTTACCATGAAAAGATTTGGATTTTTGTCAAAGTTTTTTTCTATATCTAATAGGATGATAATGTGGCTTTTGTATTTTGTTATCCTTTTGTGGTAGATATTTTACAATTTACAAATATAAATATTACCATTCATGAATCTCTAAGATGAACCTTACTTGACTAGGATGGACAATATTTTCAATCTGTTTCTGAACTTGCTTTGCAATTATTTTATTGAGAATTTTTGTATCTATGTTCATGAGGAAAATTGATCTGTAACTCTTTTTTGTGGAGTTTTTATGTGGCTTGGGATTCAGAATAATTTTGACTTCATACAATTAGTTAGTCAATGTTCCTTCTGTTTCAATGATTTTGTAGAAAAAATTTGAAATGTATTGACATTAACTCTTTTTTCTAAGTTTGGTAGAATTTGGTATTAAATCATCTGGCCATGAGCTTTTCTCAGAAGACTTTCCATGATTGTTTCTATTTAAGTAGGGGTTTTAGATCTATTTGAATTGCTTATATTGTCTGATTTAACATTCATATGTCATATATATCAAAAAATTTTCTCCTTTTTCATATTACAATTTGGTAAACATTTTTTTATGTATGTCCTTATGATTCCCTGGATTTCTTCAGTATCTGTTGAGATGTCACTTTTTTCATCTCTAATTTTATTAACTTAAATTTTTGTCACCATATTTTAGTTAATTTAATAAGGGTTTGCTAATCTCATTGATTTTCTCAAAGAAACACCTCTTTGTTTTATTTATTCTTTTATTGATTTTGTCTGTTTTATCCCTGATAGTCATTATTTCTTACCATCTACTCCTTTTGGGTGTTATTTCTTATTTGTGTTCTACAGCCTCTAGGTGTGTGGTTAAGCTAATAATAAAAAAAGCATTGTCAATTTTTTATACTTATTTAGTGCTAGGAACCTGTGACTTAGAACTGCCTTCATTGTGTTCTATAGGTTTGCAGATGCTGCAATTTCATTTCCATTCAATTCTTAAAAGTTTGTAAGTTTCTTTTAAATTTTTTGTTTTACCCATTTTCATTCTGTAGTGAGTTACTCAATCAGATTTTGTATGATTTTGTAGCTTTTGTTGTTTTTGGTAATGATCCTGATGATCAGATAGGATTCAGGGTATTATTTTAATTTTATTATGTATGTTGAAATTTATGTTACATCTAAACATATGGACAATTTTGTAGAAAGTTCCATGAGTTGCTGAAAAGAAGGTCTATTTTTGTGTGTGTTTGAATTATATGTTCTGTAAAATATCTGTTAGGTCTGTTTGGTTTATGATGTCATTTATCTCCAGCATTTCTGTGTTTAGCTTTGAATGGATTACCTACCTGTCTATTGCAAGACTGGGGTATTAAAATCACCCACTGTCACTATGTGAGGGTCATTATTTGAGTTTAGCAGTATTGGTGTTTCTTTTGTTAATTTGGCTGCCCTGTGTTTAGTGCATAGATGTTAGTATTGCCATTTCCTCATTGTGCATCTTTTTCTTTGAAGTACATAGTGTACTTTACTCTCTCTTCTGTTGTAAGATTTGGTTTGAAGTCTTTTTTTTTGTCATATAAAAAATGGCTACACCAGCTTGATTCTTAAGTTTATTTGCCTGGAATATCTTTTTTCATTTTTTTATCTATGTGATACCCATTCTTGATTTCAAAGTTAGTTTTTTGGATGCAACAGGAAAAGGGATTCTGTTTTTTAATTCAATCTATTAGTCTGTGTCTTTTCATTAGGAAATTTTAACTATTAATACTGGAAGTTATCACTACACCAATGTTTACTGATGTATGTTATATATTTTATCATGTGAGGTTTACTTACTCTTTTAATTCACTTATTTGGAATTATTTATTCTTTGTGATTTCTTTGATGTTGTTGACATCTTCTGATTAAAATTTTATTACTAGTTCATATAGAACTAGATTTATATATAAAAACTGCTTAAACTTGTTTTTATCATGAAATATTTTGTTGCTCGATATTTTGTGATTGATAGTTACTGGGTATAGTAGTCTGAGCTGGAGTCTATGTCTCTCAGAGATTGTAGAACATCTGTACAGACCCCTGTGGCTTTTAGAGTCTCCATTGAAAAGCCAGGTGTTACTGTAATGGATCTTCCTTTACGTTATTTGGTCCTTTTACCTTTACAGCTTTTAATATTCTTTTTTGTTTTGTTCATTTGGTGTTTTAAGTGATTATGATGTGCAAAATTTTCTCTTCTGGTTCAGTCAATTTTGTATTCTGTATGCTTTTTGTACATTGATAGGCATCTGCTTTTGTGAGTTAAGGAAGTTTTCTTCTATCATTTATTGAAAATAATGTCTGTGCCCTTGACTTGGGTTTCTTCACCTTCCTCTGTTCCATTATTTATAGATTTGATCTTTTTATAATGTTCAATATTTCCTGAATATTTTCTTCCTGAATCTTCTTAGATTTAACATTTTATTAGTGGTATATACATTTCTCCAACACCCAAGTTTTTTTCTCCATGTCTTGTAGTGTGTCAGTGAGGCTTACCTTTGCAGTTTTTGTTTGACTTTATAAATTTATCATTTTGCTTTTATCTCAGTTTTTGTTTTTATAATGGTTCCATTTCTACCTTCATATCTTGAACTGTTTTCATTATTTTATTCTACTGTTTGTTTGTATTTTCACAGACACCCACTTAGGAATTTATTTATATCCTTTCCATTGCCCTTGAACTTATTTATTATTGCTATTTTATACTCCTTGTCTTAGGCTTCAATTATATTTCTCAAAGTGAGCTACATCAGAGTTAGTGGGTTCTGGGGGAGACATAGTCTTGGTTTTTAATGTTTGTGTTTTTATGTAAGTGCCTAGGTATCTAGAGTTAGGATGACTGAGATGTTTCTAAGTGTTGAGATCTGATCTTATCATTGTTGGGTGGGTGTCCTCTTTCTTATTTTTGTTCCCTCTAATTTGCAGGCAAATGGATGGATTTGGAGAATATCCTCCTGAGTGAGGTATCACAAACTCAGAAAGATAAGCATGGGATGTACTCACTCATTAGTGGTCTCTAAACAAACAAACAAGAAAAAATTCTTTCCACACCAAGTGTCAGTATCTCCAGGGAGTTGTAGCAGACAGAGGAGCTTTATAAATAGATTGTAGTAAGACATAAAATCATCTACAAAAGGAAGTACTAGGGATCCCTGGGACTGTACTAACATTGGAATCTTCTGTAAATGAAGTTGATTTGGAAGAAGGGAAATGGGCAAGAAAAATTCTATGGAATGGAAGTGAAATGGGAGAGATTGTAATGGAGGACACAAAGAAGAGTGCTAACCCAGGGATCCCTAGTACTTCCAGAATGGTGTGGCTTCTGGGGGATCCCAGGTAGAGAGCGTTCCTAGAAATCTGCATCCAACACAAAGCAATGGAAGTACACTAGGAGCAAGGACTGGAAGAGTCCAAAGGAATGTGGAAAATTGGGCCCACATCTAGATGATGCAAGGTCTGCAGAAAATGGAGGAAGGGTAAGAGGGACACCTGTAAACTTACTGATGCAGAGCTGGGTGACACTGGAGAGATCATAATTGAGGAAAGGAAGGGGAGTTAAAAATCACCTCCCTGAGTCCAGTTCCAGTGTGACCACTCTGGATTCTGGGCAGAGAATGTTTCTAGTTGTTAGTGATTGACAAAGAGGAAGAAAATGGGTTAGAAGAAAGAAATGAAGGGTTCAACAGGAATGAGAAAGACCAAGTCTGCAGTTATGTGGGGTCCCAGAAAGAGTAGAGGGAAGATTAGATTCTCATATGTATGTATGTATGTATGTATGTATGTATGTATGTATGTGTATATATATTGCATATATAAGACAAGACATTTCCTGACTTTCTTCAGCTCTATACCCTTTATCCATAGATGAGAAACAAGCCTATCTCCTTAAATGCTGAGGTCAAATCTGAAAGCTGTATTTCTCAACTAGGGAACACTATTTCTTTCTAAAGAGGTAATTCTCACAGAGCTGTAATGTTTCATTCTATACATTAACTACTTATGTTCCATGGTCAAAAGAGGCTACCAAATGTTCTGTCATCAAACTCACAGGTTTAAAAAATTATTCAGTGTACTAAAGTAGTGTTTTTGAAACATGTTAGACAAGCCTATAAATATTACTTTAACTGGCTTTTCTTGCAAAGCTGCCAGATTCTTCTTCCTTATGCAGGAGTATGCTATAACAAATAGCTTATTACACCTTACTTCATTCTTCTAAAATTCTTTACCTTATCTTTATGTTTAGATTTTTTGAGAAAGTTTTTCTTGTGTAGCCCTGGCTGTCCCAGTACTCATTCTGTAGACCTGGCTGGCCTTGAGCTCCAAAGATCCTTATGTCTCTACCTCCCAAAACTACCTCCACAAACTTTTCATAGAGAAGCCTCAATGGCTCTATTATACTGTCCAATGTACAATGTCTCAATCTATTTCTCCAAACCAATGGCCTTATACTGTGTCATTAACCACAGTAAAAGCCATCATCACTTTTGATAACATTTATGACAAAATTTTTGAAGGTTCCTGAAATTGTTTTCTTGCCCATTCTCTTCCTCCAACAAGGGAAAAAACTGCTCTAATTTTTTTATCTAACTAAACTCTCAGTAGAAATTATAGTGTTCCTAACAACCTCACATTTTTTACTTTACAGATACTATATCACTCACAAAACACACTTGGTATCTTGTGACACACCAAGTGGATGTCTTGTGTTCTGAATCTTTGTCATCTATAAAGTTTTACTGTGATCTCCTCAGGTAGACCCTCCTCTGAGGACATCAAACTCCTGCTTTTTCTGGAACACCCATTTTGTCAACTCTAATCAGTTAAGAGAGATCTATTCCACAACCTCCTAAAAGCAGTTTGGGTGACCTATGAAAAGGGAATCAACAGGACATCTTGGTTATTACTCTTGTTGCAAGAGTGGAAAGTTTTTCAGGACTCATAATTAAAACAACTGTACTGAAGTCTTCTTTGCATCAGTTAACTTTTTGGTATCATCAACTCTCAGAAAACTTCAAAGAAATTTCAGATCAGTTTAACATCCTTCTGGACCAACTTTTTTCTTTGGCTGCTGTGGTACTTCCAAATTTAAAAGGAATAGATCTGACTGCTAATATGGATAGAATTTGTGCCTGCCTTCAGGAATAAATCATCCCCGGTACCAAGAATTTTAAGCTGGCTTGGAATGACAAAAATTCAACAATGAGCCACCCACCTTCCCTTCCTCTCTGGTTTCTACCTTGGGCCTCTCCTTTCCTTCCTATTGTCCTCCTACATACATTCTAACCTGTCTTTTAAATGCTTTGTTTACTGTGCCCAACTCCCTTAAAATTAGACTTTCTCCTGTAGGTGAACGGGAATGTTCCATTTAAGGTCCCTTGTTCTCAGCCTACAGCAGCTCCATGTGTTCCTGACACATCAGTGAGAAGACACTTGGACATTGTGGAAGATCTCTGGCTGCAAGGAATATTCATCCCTTTCACACCATATTAGTCTTCTCTTTTCTCCCATTCTCTTCTCTCAATGCTCAGAAACCTCCTATTCTGTTGCTAGCTTCTTTTGTAATAGCACTCCTGGTTGTGGGACAAGCCACTAGCCACAATGACTGGATCTAAAAGAAGACATATGTCCTAGATTGCTTTTACCTCAGTTATATTACAATCCTTAGCTTCTACAATTCACTCTCTCTCTCTGATCTCTTCAAAAGAAAGCTGGATACTCCTCTTAAAAGAATTCACTAACTAGCTCTTTAAGACAGTCAATTCTTTTCTTTTTTTTTTTTTGAGCAGTGAAATATTTTATTTGCTAGTTAATAAAATTGATTAACTAATGTAATATCAGGAACCATGTGTCAGTAACAGCCTTTTGCAGCATTAAATTTCTAAACAACTTTAATGTAATTTTCATTTGTTGCTTGATCTACTCAAGCATTTGTTAACTTCTTTTGTGGTGCACACAAAGAAACAGTAATTCTTAGACAGTTGTCTCTGTGCTTAAAATAAGACTAAAATCCCAGTAATGTATATACATTATGCCCTATTCGCAGTAGGTAGTATATTAATTATGTTTTATAAATATAGCATGCACATTATCTATAATTTTAAAAATTAATGTTTTTATCATTTTGTAAGTAATAAAAACAGCATAAAGAGCTTATGTAACTTGCCAAACACCATGCAGCAAGTGTGGATTAGGTCTGAATCTAGATTCAGGAATATTGGCTATAGATGAATGTTTAATTCTATATATTTTCACAATACAATCTATATCACTATTTAGTATAGATTATAACTGAGAATACAGTCAAAAGTTAGTATTAGAAAGAAAGAGCAGGTTTAATGTGACCTGTGAATAGTTGTGACACACATGTCCTATAGTGACTTAACAACTTGCCATAGACTTTAGTTCTGTCTGTAGGAACTGCAATCACAAGAAACATTAATGTCACTTAGGAAATTCAGCTATGTGGCATCCTAAGCTTTGGTCATGTCACCTAGGGAAATAGTTCACAGCCAAGCACTTCGCTGGCTGGTTTTATGTCAACTTTTCACACAAACTAGAGTTATCTGAAAGGAAACCTCAGTTGAGAAAATGTATCCATAAGATCCAAGTATAAGGTGTTTCTTCTTTCTTTTAATTGAATAAAAAAAATGACACATAGGACCTAGCTCTTGTTCCCCAGGGACTGTCCTTGATTCAGTGAGCTTTCCAGAGCTCCAGACAGCCATCTCTGTGGGACTCCTCTTCATACTCTCTATCTCCTTACTCATACAGACTCTTCTCCCCTACTCTCTAGCTGTATGGGGTACTTGGCACAGTGCTCATCCATGAATCTCTGCCTCCACTTCCATTCATTGTTGGATATAGGTTCTGTGATGGCACTTATGGTAGTTATTCATTTGACTATAGGGGATGTCCTGTCTAGGCACCCCTGCCATTATTGGTTAGGGACCTCTCCAGGGACATCTTGTGGGTTCTTAGAGTTTTCATTAGCACCTAGTCTTTTACCAATCCTGCATTGGCTTCCTAGATCAAGATATTCATCTCTTTTTTGCCTCTTTATTATTCTTCTCACCCAACCATCTCCCTCTTTCATGATTTGTTCCTACCTGTCTTTGGTTGCTACCTGTTATGGTCCCAGTTTGCTAATGAAATCTTTTCCATTTTCTCTTCTCAGGAGAATCCCTGGATGTCTCACTTAAGTTCTTTCTGATACCAAGCTGTTCAGGGGTTAAGACAGTCAATTCTAATAACTCATCCAACTGCTAGGTCTATCTGTCTGCTGAGATATAAAACTCCTGGGCTTCCCCTAATGCCTTGTCAATATAGAACCACACCCCTCACAAGCTACATTTTCACATAAAGACTGACCCCTTTGCAGGTCTTATACCTATAGCAGACCTCTCAATATGGCTCCATGTTGTCTAGGTGCTTACCACTATCTACTCTTTCTGCAGTCCTGAACAACAAGCCGTCACTTACTTCAAATCTATTAACTCTGCTATTTGTTCTGAACCAACTCACCCTGTCAAAAGAGCCCTTTGAGACACAATATGAATCTTTCGCCATTCTGTATGGGAGCCCCTATCTATGAACACTCACCTCTCATGGCTTCTTTCTGTGTTTCCCTTCTTCTTCTAACTTCCTGGGCAATCTCTCAGTTGCAATCTGTAACCAAATTATCCATTTACAGTCCTTTAACTTTATAGAGTTTTCTTTAGGAGTATATGACATCAATCATATTATCAAGCTAAATCCTCCTCCTGATGCATGGAACCAACCTGATGTATGTCCCTTTAAACTTTACCAAAAAACCAACTTCACCCCCTCAACAGGAAATAGCCAAATGTACATGGCACCACCACCTCCCACCTCTCCACTATATCTCCCCCCACATACATACACACATACACACATTGCTCTTAATGTCTGAAATAAAAGGCTAATAACCCAAAAGCCTAAGGGGAGCTAAAGAACTGGTGTAGGAATGTTGACATGATGGCACCTACAGGCTGGTAGGCTTCAGAAAGCTCCTGACAAGAAATTCTGAAGTGCTAAGGCTTCCTAAACCAATGATACCATCTACAGGCTGCTCAGATATGAGAAGCTCCTGAGTAGGGGGCCTGGTGGTACGGCCTCACCAACTAAGAAATCTGTCTATCCCCAAAAGAACATCTGCCCTCCTGATAAGACCACACCAACCTCTGTTGGTAATTTCAACTTTGACATCACAGGTGAATAGACCTACAAATAGAATCTTTCATCCTTCAAGCCACATCTGCCCAGGAAGCTCCCTAAGACTCTTAGGCCACGCATACATGCTTCCTATTCCCACGGAAGGACTGCTGCATCTCATTGTTATGGTTAAATAACAGTCTGTTCCTGGTGAAGGTCAGTTGCTTTTTTTTTTTTTTCTTTTATTTTCTCATCACTTCAATCAAACCCAATTTAACACCAGGCCTGTGCAGCTTTCAGGCATTAAGAAGGAGTGTAACTTATGAGAATAGAAATGATTTGAAATAATAACTGAGTACACATATGCCCTCTACAAATTTAGTGGTACAGAAAACTGTTTTAAAGTATGTTACATTCTTTTATGTTGCATTTGTTTAACTCTGTGAAGCTTTGTTACTTTGCCTGTCTAAAACACCTGATGGTTTAATGAAGAGCTGAATGGCCAATAGTAAAGCAGAAGAAAGGATAGGTGGGGATTGCTGGCAGTGAGAATATATAAAGGGAGAAGTCTGGAATTAAACGAAGAAATAACCAGAGAAGGAGGAGGACTCCAGGGGCCAGTCACCCAGTCACACAGCAAGTCACAGTGTAAGAGTAAGTGTTACAGAAGCAAGAAAACTGAAAAATCCCAGAGGCAAAAGGTAGACAGGATGATTTAAGTTAAGAAAAGCTGGCTAGCAATGAGCCAAGCTAAGGCTGGGCATTTATAATTAAGAATAAGCTTCGAGCTTGCCTGTGTGATTTATTTTGGAGATAAGTGCTGGGTCCACCAAAAGAGCAAAGACAGCAACACATTGATGTACCAACATGGGGCTAGAGAAAAATAACAAAATAACACAAAACTATTCAAGCTGACTCACTAAAAGTTTAAAATCTGTAAGACATGAGGCCTAGTAAAAAGAAGTTAGATCATCGGACAAATGCTAATGCTTCCTAATAGCATTTAGGGATTTTATTTTTTTCCCATAGTTTGATTTATTTATTAGGCCCTGAGCACATATTAACCAATGGGGGAGCTACTAGCTTTAATGTACCTTCTAATTACTAAAGTCTACATAGTCCATGACTTTCATATTATATGAAATATATATATTATTTGAATATATATATTATTTGAATATGAATATATATTATTTGAATATGAATATATATATTATTTGGTGATTTTACATCATGTACCCCATCAAACTCAGTTATCAGTCCTCTCAGATTCATGCTCACTATTATGATCTCCCCACTTACAAAACCACCCATTTATGCTGCTTATTTACTTACTGGAGCATCATTAAACTCCCTGTGGCCAGACCCTTAAAGAAAACAAGTCTTTCTTCACCCACACCCCTGCCAGAGGCCATCAATGAAGACATGAGGCATTGTGTCATTTACCTATATTCTAGCCTTGAGTTTTTGTGTACTATGACATCTCTCTCTTTTTTATTTTTTTTAAAGTCCACCAATGAGTGAGTACATCCCCTGCCTCTCTTTCTGGGATTGTGATACCTTGCTCATGAGGATATGCTCCATTTAGGGATTTTATGTACTGTCTTCTGCTCTCTCATTCACTTTTACCCTTCTCCCAATCCCTCAGTAGATAAGGTAATTTAAGACAGCTATTAAATAATGAATAAGTGGTTAGGATATACTACAGAGATAGCACAGATACACAGGCCAAGGGGATAAATGAAAATACACTGATATTCAGAAGAGCACTCAATATAAAACTTATCAATTGCTTATTTTTTCATTTTCCTGTAATATTTTAGAATTAAGTTAACATAGATCACTCAAATTATGGATTGAAGGCATATATAATGTATTATATTGATTTTATATTTAACTTACAAGAGCTTTCAATGACAACTTAAGTGAAATATGTATTTTAAATTAATTTTAATTATCTATTCATAATTTATAAGTCTTGATCCAAGAAATTTTTAAATAACAAATATGAGTTATATTAAGTTTTATAAGGCAGTACTATATTAGATACTTCTAATCTATTTATGAATTAGAGTATATTGTGGTATGATAGACATTGGCTTACCATAAATATTAATAGTATACCTTTCTGTTGGACTTGGGAGGTCACGTAGTGGTTAAGTCACTTACAAGGAAAGCATAAGGACCTGAGATCAGGTGCTCAAACATGGAGGACAATTGGCCTAAAGTTATATGGTTATCAGTAAACAGAACTAACTCAAAAAAGGTAGAAGACAAGGATACATAAGATACCTTCTGATCTCCACATGCATGATGTGGAATGTCTGTGTCTGTACACACATACACACACACACACACACACACACACACACACTCACTCACTTTACCTTGTCACAGAATCATGAGTTCATAGCTCCCTTATGTCTATCAACAGATTGAGTTTGGACCAGGTTCTGTCTACCCTCAGGTGTGGTTAGAAGTTCTAATAGGTTCCCAGGAATAGCAGAAGGGTCGGGGCATTGAGGCCTATCTATTAAAGCAAAATAGAATCAACATGCCATATACTCCTAATATCTATACTCAGTCCCATCCTGTAAGGCAAGTTGTCTGTATCCTCCTGAACAGTTAAAAAAAACTGAAGTTCAGTTAAGCTGCATAGAATGCCCCTGCTCACATACCAAGCAAATGTCCAAGCAAAAATTTTCAGTGAATGAGAAACAAAGCCCAGAGAATGCAGCAATCTCCAGAAAATTTACTTTTTCTATGATTATATGAGCTGTTTTAATTTGAAACATGTATATATGTAAGTGTACATATGTATAAATACATATATTTATATTTGAATAAGATATAACATCCTACATAGATTTAATATGTAATGATCATGTTAGGAAAATAAATACTTGTCCTCAGCATTAATTCTTTCTCTATGCAAGGAAGAGTATTGTATGTAAGTGTGTATGTGTATTCACACTGTGAACATGTAATATAGAGTATGGAAGTCAAATGACAATGATGAACCAGCCTGCTGCCATCTTAGGTTTTGCTGTGGTTTGAAAGAAAATGGTTTCTGAAAGGAGTGGTACTATTAGGAGGTGTGGCATTGTTGGAGACAGTATGTCACTGTAGGGGTAGACCTTGAGGTTTCTTTTGCTCAAGCTCCCCTTAGTGTGACAGTGAATTGACTTACTTTTGCCTCCAAGATGTAGACCTCTCAGCTCAAGCACCATATTAGCCTGCATGCTACCAAGCTACTTGTCATGATGATAATGGACTGAACATCTGAAACTTTAAGAGAGCCACCCCAATTAAATGTTTTCTTTCTAAGAGTTGCTATGGTCATCCTAAAGTAAAGAAAAAGTAGGCTCATTTCTGTTTATAATTAAATCTTTGTTTCTCAAGGATTGGGCTCTGCCCTACCTGTAACCTTAACTACAAATGTAGGACTGTTCATTCCAGGAATGGCAATCATGTCTTTGTTTCAAAATGTTATTATGATCACCTGTTGTCATGATTGCTATATAATAGCCTTGCAATCATATCCTTATTTCAAAAATTTGTAGTGATTATCATGTGGTCTTATCTTTGTTTCAAAAGTTTGTTATGACTACCTTGTGATGACCACCTTGTTATATTTTATTCCTCTACCTCCTGCCTATTTTATCCACCAAATTCCCTATTTAGAAACCCCTATTCCTAACTTATAAAGACATTATCATTTTCATGTCTAATGTTGACTTCTTGAACCCCACCTGAGGGTAGGCAGCCTGTGTACACAAATAAAATGTTTGCTTTAATTAATTGCTTGCTTTGATTAATTTGGCCATACAATTTGGGTCAGTAGTCTCCATCTTTGGGATTAACAACATGTAGGACTTAGTCCTTTACTTACACCATATAAGTTCTAAAAAACAAACTAAGACCATGAAGAACATTTCCACTTTGTTCTAGGAGATTGACCTGTTTGTGCAAATTAGTGAGGACATGCACTATTTATCTGTCTTTGCCTGGCAATAAGCTCCCAGCAGCTTACTAGTAACCATGGCACTTACCTGAGGAGCACTCTGTAGGTCAAACACTTCTAGAACTGGACTAAACTTGGAAACTCTTAGCTTGACCTTGAGGCCCACTTTTATTGAGCAAAGGCTAGGCTTTTTATTATCATTTTTTTCATACAACATATTCTTTTTTTTAAATGCTTTTCCTCTTCCCCAACTTCTACCTGATTCTCCCATCCTCCCAACCAATACAGCTACAGGCACTTTATTTATTTTTTTTAAATACCAACAAAGAAATAAACAAACGCCAGAAAATAAGAAACACACAGAGATAGGCACACACAAACCAAAATGTACAGTCAATAGACCAATAATGCAATAAATAAATAAACAAACAAACAAATAAATAAATATCAAACAAAGATATATGGGATAAATAATCTATAAAACTATCATTGAGCTTGTTTTGTTTTGACCAACTACTTCTGGGCATGGGGCCTATGATATGTAATTAATATACATAGTGAGATGCCATTGAAGAACTTTTTTTCCACTTTTGCTACCAAATAGAGATTGCCAAAAGAGTTTTAGTTAGGGATGGGAAGCCCATGCCCGCTTTCCCTTCACAGTGCTGAGACCTCATCAAGTTAGGAACTATAGAAGCCTTGTGCTTGTTGCCTCAGTGTGTGTTCATGTGTGCATTGGTCCTGTTTATGTTTGAAGGACATTGTTTTCTTGGAAACATCCATGAACTCTGGCTTTTAAAATATTTCAAATATTTCTGCCTCCGCATTTGCATAGATCCCTGAGCCTTTAGGGGAGGGATTTAAAGAACACATACTATTTACTGCTAAGTGTGCCAAGGTTTAGCATTCAATTCACATTGTCCAGCTGTGGGCCTCTATGTTAGTTCCCACCTACTGCAAGAAGCGTCTCTGATGAAGGTTGAGTGAGGCAGTGCTCTATGAGTGTGGCTGAATGCCAGTGTCAGTAATATTATTGCTATGTTCAAAAGAGGCTTTATTTTCACCAATAGTTTGTAATGACAATCCCTCTCCTGCACTCTCCAGAGAGGACAATGGAGGGGCAGCTTAAGGACAAAAGCACAGCTTAGTTACTAATGCCACTTCAGGGGGAGGAGGAGGAGCTTACCTTTCAAGTAGGGTTACAACATTCCTGCTTGTTTAAGAGAGCTGGAAGTAGTAGGAGTCAAAGCCAGAATGTCTGCTCAGATTATGCAAGCTGTGGGTCTGATATATCTTAAAAACTATTGTTTATTGGGTGCACCTCAGTATAAAATACATGCTACAAACACTGAATTCAATCCCAGAATTACACACACACAAAAAGAGATTTACAGTTTTTTAAAAAAATATTTATTGTGTATACTTATTGTATTTGATATTGTTTAACATTACAATATTGTCCTACAGTTTGATATTGTGCTGTGCAAATTCTGTCTTTATAAAGTCACCTCTCATGTATTTTTTATTTTTTATGATTTTTGTATTTAGATTTTTATACTCTCAGCTGTTCCCTAAAACTGATTGTTTTATTTTTTTTTATTATGAATAAAGTCCTATTTTTTTAATCTGTGTATATTCTTGTTCAAGCTTCCTTCCCCCTCCTGCCCCTTCCAGTCACTCTCCCTTCTTCACATTTCTTTATCTCCTGCCAACCAAGGTCCTAAGGTGGCTTGGTGCAGCATCCACTCCTGGCAGATCTGCTCTCCTCACCCCACCATCAAGACTGGGTCAGTTGTTCCTCTGGAGGGAGTAGTATCCAAGGTGCCGGTTCAAGGTGTTTCAGATCCCAAGCTGTTCAATGGTTGTGGTTTGCAGCTTGGACATGCTTTGCTTTTTACTTTTTTGTTTAGAGTCCATTAATGAGTAAGTACATCCCCTGCTTATCTTTCTGGGTTTGAGATACCTTGCTCAGGAGGATATTCTCCAAATCCATCCATTTGCCTGCAAAACCCATTTCACTTCTCATTAATTTTTTTTCTTACCTTCTCAAATTTCTTAATGCTGCAACCCTTTAATACAGTCTTCATTTTGTGCTGAGCTTGGCCCTATGGGCTTAGCTTTGGGTGCTAACAAACTTCTCAACTCCAAAAATAGCACCAGGCCTCAAAGTAGAGGGACTTTAGTCTCCACAGTTAAGAAGGGTTAACTAAAGAGCCCCTGGAACACGTTGTGCTAAAAATGAGCCACTTGGAGCTGGCAGGATGACTCAACAGTGTGTAGGCCCCAAGACCTTAATTCAAGTTCCATAAGAGAATGAGAGAGAACAAATTCCAGAAAGCTGTCCTCTGAGCTCCAGATGTAAGCACAGCAAACATGTACCTATACTTAAAAACATAGGCAAAATAGACAAATAAGCAAGCATGTTTTTAAAAATGATCATTTACTTTATTTGTATGTTAAAAATTTAATTCTCAAAAATATATGTAAATAATATTTGGAGAAAAGGGTACCTCATTGTGGCTTTTACAGCTTAATATTCACTACAGAGAAACATTTTACTCAGCCTTGATACTGGGGGAGGGAATAGGTCCTGCCTCAACTAGATATGCCAGATAGAATTGACTCATGTTGGGAGTCCTTGCTCTTCCTGAGGAGTGGATGGGAGGAAGGGGGTGGGCAGGAGGAGAAGAAGGGCGAGTATTGGTGGTTATTGGAATATTCATTTTTAAATAATTTTTCAAGTTTATCACATAATTGCTTAATATTAAGAACATATAATAAAAGTTACTTTAAAATTAAAAAAAAGAACAGGCTTGATGACATGCTTACTCTGTCTCATAATGTGATGCTCTGTACCATGTTAGAATTCTTCAAGGTATCCCTCAGCAGATGCCAGAACCACCCAGTGAGAACTCCCTGTATTCATAAATATGAGACACAGAAGCTTCTATCTATCTATCTATCTATCTATCTATCTATCTATCTATCTATCTATCTACCTACCTACCTACCTATTTCATGAGGTTATGTCTCACTTTGTAGCCCTGGCCAGCCTGGAAGTTGCTGTATGCAGGCTGACCTCAGACTCTCAGAGATCCACACACTTTTGCCTCCTGAGTGCTGAGATTAAAGTCATATGTCATTATAGCTGTCAAATTTCTACTCCTTATAAGTTATTCTATCCCAGATAGTTACAGCAATAGAAAACAGACTAAGCAAAGGTATCCTCAGCTTTGTTGTTCTTTTACCTAGAGATTGCCTTTATTTTTCAGCTTTTATGAATGGATGAACACACACACACACACACACACACACACACACACACACGTCAAGATAGTCACGATAGTGAAATACTCTATTCAAACATGACTTACTAGAATAACTTAGGAGTCCAAATCAAACAATGCAAGTATTGCCAAAATAGCCTCTCAAACTATCTTCCCTCCTTTCCACCCCATTTCTTACCTTTGTCTGTCTGTCTCTTTTTTTCCATAGCCCTCTCTCTCTCTCTCTCTTTCTATCCCCCCTCTCTCTCATTCTTTTCACACACACACATTTTTTTCTAGTGTTTCTATGGTTTATCTTCTTCATTAAAACTTTGAACTTTTATAACAGTTCTGACCTAGTAGTCTCATCCCTATATTCTGAAATCATTTATATTGCCATCTTGCTCTTGCACTTAGGTGATATTTGAAACACTACACACTATTGATAGGAACGTAAATTAGTTCACCACTGAAGAGATCAGTATGATGGTTCCTTAAAGTAGAACTATCACTTATATCAGTTCTGTTAAAATATTCATTACAAAGATGACTTGATTGACCTAAGAATTCCAAGACCACACATTCTAGAAATAGCTGCATTTCAAAGATTATTGTAGCACTCTTCATGATAACTAAATTATAGCTAAGCTAGTTATCTGATAAAAGGCAGACATGAAGAAAATGTGGTTCACACAAGGATAGATTTTTTTTCAGAAACCAAGTGTTGTTTCCTTTCATATATGGCACTTCTATTTTTTGACATAGATACATAAAATTATACATGTTATATGTTATATGACATGAAAGAAGCAAAAATGTTTGACAGCAATTCTCAACTTGTGAATCATGTCATCTTTGAGGGGCAAATGAGTCTATCACTGGGGTCATCTAAGACCATTAAAAATCACAGATATTTATACTATATTCATAAAAGTAGCAGAACTACAGTTATGAAGTACCAATGAAAATAACTTTAATATTGGAGTTCACCACAACATGGTCACAGCATTAGGAAGGTTGAGAAGCACTCTTCTGGAGGAGTGAAGAGAGGGTGTGAGAAATAAGGTGGCATTAAAAATGAAGGATGAAATGTCATGGAGAGGGAATTTGCACAACACAACACACAATTTTATTTATATAAAACAATGTTTATTTAATATATATTTATTGTTATATAATATATAACAAAATTTATATTTATATAAAACAATACCTTATACAATAAGTATATACAATATTTTTCTTAATTTGTAAATCTTTTTCGTGTGAATGATTCTAGGAGTTGAATTTGGTGTTTGTGGTATTCATTTTAACACTGAAATGCATGCGATGGGTAATGGTTTATAAGATATATCAGACCTGCATGATCTAAGTATACATCTGGCTCTGATTCCTGCTTCTTCCAGATTGCTTCAAATAAGGGAAACAGACCTTGGAGTTTCTTTCTAATTCTCATGTCTGAGCCTGGAACCTGACCTTACACACCCATCAGTCCCTGTCTTCTCAGGAATCCAGGAAACGTATAGCATGGTTCTAAAGTCCAATCCGGGCCTGGGAATAACCTAGGGCATCGTTTCCAGCCCTGCTAGCCTTGAGGGATTAGGGCAATTGCGCACATTTGATATCAGTGGAACTCAGCCACCTGGATGCCCTACCCTGGGAAAGGCGTGTCTATGAGTCCCCAACCAGGAAGCTGGACCAGTTTCAAGAAAAGTCTCCTGCATCTTACTGATGTGGTGAATGGCCGGCCTGCAGCAAGACCACCCTGGTGGCCAGCAATGGCTGCTGGCACTGCTGGCACTGAGGTTACTACTACCTACAGGTAAAGATTTCTTTGTCCCTGACTTTGGGGAAGAAGGGAAGTGGTGCACGGGACCCAGGTTCGTTCTCTTTCAGCCATAACTGTCAACCCTACAGAGTCTTCATTTCCAGTCAATGCTATCACCTGCCTGTCACTTCTCCATGTCCTCAAACATCTCATGCACAGGAGCTCACCCATACTTCTCTCCCTTTAATTCCTCACTCCCTCATATTTCACATTCATTTATCTACTTGTTTCTTAATCTTTCCCCTTAACTGTAAATAATTTTTTTATGTAGGTAGGAGTGAAAAGCATGATGTTCAATGGTTAACCTTTAGAGAATTAATTTAATCATTGGCTTTCACTAGCTACAATGCCAGAAACGACTGACTTGGTCATTCTAAGCCTCTGTGTTGTCCATTTGCAAAATGTACATGATACTCATAGAATATAATGGAAAGATTAAATGGGATACTCCAGATCATGGCTTGCAACTTATTTATTATGATTATTAATGTTTATTAGTTATTAAAATTAATGAGGTTTGTTATGAAAATTATATATATCACATTTTGATCATATTTACCATCTCTCCTACTTCACCTCTCCATGTTCTTCACTGCCCTTCTCAAAGATTAGCTTTCCCTGAGACACTCCAGTCCTATTCACTCAAAGGAGAATCACCCATAGGTGGAGGACAAGAATTTTGAAGACAAAGTGTTAAGTACAGATTTCTAGGTCCTACCTACTGATTCCAGATTTTCCAGGAAATAGCATTAAGAAAGTCTTTCATCCATATGTGCCTCAGTTTTATCACTATTAAAATGTGCTTTCTGGAGACTTAGGAGAGAGACTCAATCAATAATGTGCTTGCCACAAAAGTATATGGCCTGAATTCTATCTTCAGGTACTACATCAAAATCTGTATTTGGTTCACACCTGTAATCCCAGGGCTAGGAAAGCAAAAGGAGGATTCCTGGGGATTGCTGATCACTATGTCTAGTGAATCAGAAAAGCCTAGGTGCTAAAGAATGACTATCTCAAAATTCAAAATGAGTGGCATCTTAGAAATAGCGCTGTTGGGCTTCTGGCTTCCATATACATTTCACAAATAGAATTATGAGGGTTCAGGGTGTATCTCAGTGATAGAGTAATTGCCTGGTAAGCAGGTGCTCAATCTTGAACCTGTAATCAACCAATTAATAATCATATGCTCCTGGTATCTTACTGCTGGATGTACATGCAAAATAATAGTAGAATCTCAATGAGAAGTTTTTCTTCATATGTATTTATAGGAATAATATCCACCACAGCTGAAATCTAGAGCTACCAAAGCATCTTCTTCCTTCTTTCATTCCTCCCTTTCTTTCTTTCAAAACTTTATCAGAAATTCAGACTGTGTCTCTTTGATTATGAAATGCCAAGATAAATGAATGAATTTTTGAAAGGGTAGGGACATTAAAAATACTGCCAAGACCTTGTAACTTGATGATTTTGATTACTACATATTAGGAGATTCCTTACAAGCCATTGTTTACCAGTTTAAAAATATGGTAACAGCAATAAAATAAACATCAAATTGACATGTGGCTGCAATTAGTCTAGTGTTACTGACTACATTTCTGAGGACACAAACTTGGCAAGAATTATAGAATTGTGAACTTCATCATAATAGATGAAAATTATTTTTAATTGCTATGTTTAAAATATGGACTCAACACCTTTCCATTCCTTGTTGAAACCAGAGCTCCAAAGATCCAAACTAAACTTTTACTTCTACATAACATTGCTTTTCTCCTCTTTCTTTGCTTTGCTTTTGTTACACATGTGTGTGTGTGTGTGTGTGTGTGTGTGTGTGTGTGTGTGTGTGTATTACTTGATGACCCCATGAGTTTCATTCACATGTATATGATTTTAGGGCTGAATACTTGGTATTCAGTATCTTATCAAAAGGATCATCACTGGAGAAGTTTGAATATCCCTCTGTCATTAATTATTAATTGCCTGTAGGTCTTCTTCTAGGAGTGGGGCCTTGTGAAACTCTACATTGGCATATCAACTAGTATTATAATTGAACAAATATTATTTAGGCAACCATATTGTTGAAAATTTACAGGTGCAGCTTAAGCACAATCTAGCAACAGATATCCTGGTCCTCTGGGTCTTATGATCTTTCCACTCTATCTTACCCACTGTTCTCTGAGCTGTCCTAGGAGTTGTGTTGCAGATCTATTAATTACAGCTTGCCAACCCATATCCAATTGCTGTATGCATCTTGAGCAGGTATGGGTTTCTGTAATGGTCTCTATTTACTTCAAAAAGAAGTTGCTTGAAGAAGAATGGCAGCTACACTTGCATGTTAGTATAAGAATCAGCATTAACAACTCGGTTAAAAAACATACTGCTTAAGAAAATCGCTATCTATCTATCTATTTATTTATTTATTGTGTATGAGTGCCTGTGTATCATGTGCAAGCTGGGAATCTGTGGAGGCCAGAAGAGGATATTGGCTTCTTTGGAATTACTAATGGTTATGAGCCATTGTGTAGGTGTGGGAAATTAAAATGGAGTTTTCTGGAATAGCAACCAGGGCTCTTATCCACTGAGCTAGACCTGTCCCTGGGGCATGAGCTGGCTTTTGGGAACTTATTTCCCATGCTGGAATGCCTTTGCCGGCCTTGATGCAGAGGTAGGAGTTTTGTCCTACCTCAACTTGCTCTGGCATGCTTTTATGACTCCTATGAGAGACCTACTCCTTTCTGAAGGGAACAGGAGTGGAGGAGGGGGTTGTGGATGTGAGGTAGAGGGAGGCAATAGGAGGATATGAGGGAGGGGAAACTATGGTTAGTATGTAAAATAAATGAAAAATGTTAATAAAAAGAAAATGACATTAGCATGTTTTTTTCTAGATTCCATGGCCTCACTAGGATGGGTAGTTGGCTAGGTTGATAGCACTAGGCATGAATTTACTTCTATTGATTGAAACTTAAGTCTAGTTATACAGACGTCAATTAATGCCAAAATATAAGTGCCAATATTTCACATTTAAGAGTATCTTCCTGGGCTGACTATTGTTGTGGCTAGTACGTGTCACAACTATTAGGACTATTGATTGCTTTCCTAGCTTAACAGCTTGTACATTCCTATCAGTACTAGGAGACATTGTTTTCATAAAAAGGCTTCCATGTGAGTTAAAGCTCAGTTTATCCAGTTCCTGTGTCTGTAGTGTATAGCACCTTCAGCAATAGGCATGTAACTTTAAATTCTGAGAGATAACCAGAGGTAAAGTCAATACCATGTGTTAGATTGCTGTGGCCACACCACAACCTGCAGAGGCTCTGAGTAGTCTCTGATGCCTACATCTAGGGCCTGTCTGCATGACTTCCCTTAAAAGCCCCAACCACGTAGGAGACCTCCTCTTTTGTCTCCTTCTCTGCTCTCTACCCCTCTCTTGCTCTTATTTCCCCTCCCCCACCCATTCTTTTAATAAATCTAATATGGCTCTTGGCAGCGTGGTAGCAAGTTTTTCCACATGCAAAATACTAACACCATGTATGTTTTGGAGGTTTCTTGGACTCCTCTGACCAACAGGTATCATGCCTAGTACGGGGGATTTGTTATTCTGTGGCTCCTGGGAGAAGCATTATCATTCCAAGTGACTTAAAGTTATATATGCATAAAAACATACATCTGCATATAGTATATTACATGTAATATATAATTTTAGATAAACATAAACTAATAATCCCTATGGATTTTCAAGTACCCTTAGTGTTATCCTCAATGCTTTCTCTCTCTCTCTTTCTCTCTCTTTTTAATCACAGGGTCTTACGTATCCCAGGCTGGCCTCAAATTCACTGTTTAATCAAGAATGATTTCTGATCCTCCTGTTAAATATTGAGATTATGGGCATGTGCTACTATGCACAGTTTATACAATTTTGGGAGTGGAAGCAAGGATTTTGCCCATGATAAGCAGGCAGTCCACCAACTGACATACATCCTCACTCTACACTAGCCACCAAGCAACAGCTGATAGATGGATGAACAGACATGATTTCATAGATCCATACAAAGATATCTCACTTAGCTGAGAAAGAAAAACAATGAAGGCAAACAGTAGGACATGGGTGAGCATCAACAAGATCTTCAATGAAAAGCCAGAAACACTGCAGAATTCTGCTCAGGAAAGGTCTCTAGTGTGGTCAGATAAACAGAGAAAGAAAGGAAGTAGAATTGTCACTGGGAAAATTAAAGTTCACAGTTTTGGGTTCTTACATCATTAATAAATGAATTTTAAAACATACTCAGTTGGAAGCTTCAAGGACAATTTTACAGAGCTTGAGAAAAAAACAGCTGTACAGGAAAACATTGTGTCCTAGGAAGAGGACAAAGGAAATATTATACTTTAGTTAGAAATTCTCCTATTTTAGTTAGCTCTGGAAATCAGAGAAATAACAAGAGGGAGTGTATCTAAGACATGCTTACTTGTGTGTGGCTGCAGATCTGAGCTCAGAGGGCACCTAATTTTTCCCAAGAGTTGTATAGTGTGGCTAGAGCTTCAGTTTGGGAAAATAAAAAATTTGCTAGAATGGATGGTGATGGCTGTGCAACACTGAACACATTTACTGCCTCTGTACTATATACATAAAAGTGTATGACACATCCAAGAGTACATCCTTTATATTTTATCACAGTTTTACTCATGTAATTATGTTAATTTTGAGCTAGGCTCTCATATATCCCAGGCTGGACTCTAATTTAGAAAGACGACCTTACACTTCTGATTATTCTCTCCCTTTCTTCTGAGTTTTGTGATTACAACTATGGACCACCATACATAATTAAATTTACTGATTTTTATAAAATAAATTGGTTCCTGGACTGGGATTTGTAGTAAACCTTCTCAACCCAATTTGTCCTGCCAATGATTTCCCCAGTTAAGTAGTGTTGAATAGTAATTTACAAAAGAATGAACTTAGGCACAGATACTGAGTGACTTTCCTGGAGTCACACAAGATTTGAGGTGAAACCTGAGATGTGTCTTTAGCTTTCTTGAGGCTCAGGCTACTTACACACACACACACACACACACACACACACACACACACACACACACAGTTCACAGAAACCAATTTATTATTGAATGAACATTAAGCCAGAAAGAGGTGCATATTATGTATTTCTGTTAAAAGATTTCAAAGATAAGACAACCCCTCGATATTTTCATAGTCAGCAGTTGGAACATATTGTATACATGTTTGCAAGATAAACTCATATTAATCCTCCTGCAAAGAAATTGATATAATTTATCTGATATACCCTGTCCTAGATTTCCCCAGCTGAACACTCACTGTGTGCATGCTAACTAGTTTTTTTTCTTTTTCTTATATTACTTTTTTATTATGAATAAAGTCATACTTTTTTCATGTATCCCCTTGTTCAAACTCCTTTCCCCCTCCTACCCCTCCCAGTCACTCTCTCTTCTCCCCATCTCTTTATCTCCTCCCCAGCAAGGGCAGTAGGTCCTAAGGTCCAAAAGGAGAATAAATTTTTCATGATGACAGGTGGTAATTTTGGAAGAAAGTTACTTACTGAAGTGGGACTCTTAACCCTCTCTCAGAAACTAGGAATGAAGAAGACTTGAGACTGTGGAAAACAGAAATAAATAAGTAGGTGAGATTTTGAGACAGAAGCTTAGTATGTATCTCTAAATTGCATCCAACACTCTCATGAATTAGATTTCTGATCGCTAGGATTACTATCACTCACCACACATACAGCTATGGCTTCTTTTTTACTTTTTTTTTTTTAAAAAAAAACATTATTATTGTGTGTGAACAAGTTTTATGGAACTCAGGCAGGCAGACAGCTTATGTGGTAAGTGCCTTTGCTGGCTAAGCAACTTCACCAGCTATCATATTTTTTTAATTTATATTTGTCCAGAGTTTGGCAAATCTTTATGTTGTAATAGGCTTCTGTCTGGACTTTCTGACCTATCCTCATGGTTTTGACCCATAGTCCCACAGAAACACATGCAGTCCCAAAGAATCACACAGATGCTTATATGATTTTTACACTGATTGACCTAAGGCCCAGGCATATAATTTGCTAGCACTTGCTCTCAATCTAACCCTCTTGTTCAGCTGTGCAGCTCGTTACCTTTTCTCAGAGCAGCATTTCAGTTTCTTCCCTCTGTGTCTGCTGTGTCTCCTCATTGTGTCTATAGTGGCTCTGGCAGCTCTCTGGAATCTGTGTCAGATGTCTGAGATGTTCCTGAGTTTTCTTAGCATTGTAGCTCCACCCACACTTCCTCTTTGCCTTTGACCAATCAGCTTTTTATTAAAGCCCTAGGCGGGACAAATATTTATATCACTAGCATAATCCCACTACATCCTTGAGCAGCAGAAAAGAGTAAATATATGAAGAAAGAGGGAAGAATTGCTAAAGTTTGCTTTTAGCATTCAGTTGTACATCAAAGTCCTTGACTGGCCAATTTTTTTGTAGAGAGCTTTGGAAACAAGGATTTTAGGTGTTTGGCAACTGAAGTGAATGGCATACACTGATGGGCTTATAAAATAATCTCTCATGCTTCTGTTTATGTTCATGGTTGCTTCTTTTTCTTAGGAGAAAACACAAAGTACCTATGTATCATAAAACCATTACATTCCATGCAGCTGACTTTTACCTTTTCCTCCAGCTACCCAGGCTATTGCTATTTCTAAATCATTTTAAGCTCCTTTTTGCCACAGGGTCTTTGCACTGGCTTTCACTTTATCTAGGTGCTTTCTCTATAGATCCTTCTTCATGGTTCCTTCTCGTCCTTCTTGATACCAGCTCTTCTTATAAAAGTAATGCTGGGATATAGCATTCTGAAATCTTCCTTATACAGTCTAGAGTTCCTGAGTGGGTTTATTTTCTCAGCCAATTAAAGAGTTGAAAAGCAAAAAAAAAAAAAAAAAAAAAAAAAAAAAAAAAAAAAAAAAAATCTTGAGTACAATGGGAGCAGTGGAGAAATATCAAACACTATAGGCAGCAGCAGACAGAAACAGCATTTGAAAAGGCATTTATGACTATAAGTTTGGTGATCATAGATGACTAATAATCTGCATTTTTTACACATTACAGTTTTAAATGAGTTACAAAAACATCATACCTTAAACAAAAGTAGAAAAGTACATAAAGCATAACAAAATTGATCTTAACTTTGTATCAATAAACCAAAATCCATCTATCTTTTTTAATCATTCCTGTATCATATCCTTTCCCCCTTTTTTGAAAGAGATTAACAATTACAATTAACCATTTGTAATGTAAACAAACATTAATTAGCCATAATTGGAATTTGGGCATAGAGATCTTTCTTTTTCTACTTCCTGCTGATTAAGTGTTGTTGGCAATCTCATGGGGTCTTGAGCCTGGATGGATCATCTTAATTGGCATCCTGGAAGCTGATCTTCACATTAGAGAATTTTCAGGTGGCCTTGGCAAATGAAACCACATTGGACAGGAAACAATCCACAGGTTTTGATCTTTTGTGGAAACAAAAGCATAAACTCTTTTCCCAAACATTATATTCTTAAAAAAAGGTTTCAAAGTTAGAATATCTTTAAAATATATATGTTTATTTAACTTAGCAGCTTTTGTAATCACATGTCTTTCTGTAGTTATCTTATTAAAAGTTAAAATTAAAAGAAAACACAATAACCATAATCCAGATTCTTTGTTTATGTGCAATCATTGTGTGGCCTTTTATATTCTTATTCTTATTTCTCTTTTTAAAGGGCTTCCTTTACCCTTTTTCTCTTCTCTCTGAAGCATATTCCCATTTTAGACATATTGTACAACATTTACAGGTTTTTGGGTTTTGTACATAAATTTAATTTTGTTTTCTTTTTATTATGAATAAAAAGTCACATTTTCTATCTGAGTATATCTTTATTCAAGGTCCCTTCAACTTTCTAAAACATCAGGTCACTCTTTCTTCTGAAAATGTCCCATCTCCTTCCCAGCATAGGCAGAAAGTCCCAAGGTCCCAAGGTCACAATTATGCTCAGTTGAGCCTCCATTCATGGCAGATCCAGTTTTCTCACCCCAACATTGAGATTCAGTCAGGTGTTCCTGTAGGGGGAGTGGGATCCAAGGTGTCAGTCCAAGGTGTTTCAGATCCCAAGCTATTGAGTGGTTGTAGTTTGCAGGTTGGACGTGCTTTGCTTTTTTGTTTTATTTTTATTTTTTTAAAGAATCCACTAATGAGTGAGTACATCCCCTGCTTATCTTTCAGGGTTTGTGATACCTTGCTCAGGAGGATTTTCTCCAAATCCATCCATTTGTCTGCAAATTTTAGAATATATATATGTATATATATATATTTTTACTGCTGAGTAGTACTCCATTGTGTAGATGTACCACAGTTTATTGAACCATTCTCCAGTTGAGGGGCATCTAGGTTGTTTTCAGGTTCTTGTTATTATGAATAATGCTGCTATGAACATAGTTCAGCTAATGCTTTTGTAGTGCAACTGTGCATCTTTTGGGTATACTCCCAGAAGTCGTATTGCTGGGTCCTTGGGGAGATTGATTCTCAGTTTTCTGAGAAACCACCATACTGCATTCCAGAGTGGCTGAACAAGCTTACACTCCCACCAACAATGGAGGATTACTGTCCTTGCTCTACAGCATCTACAGCATAAGCTGTCATCTGTGTCTTTTATCTTAGCCAATTTGACAGGTGAAAAGTGGTATTTCAAAGTAGTTATGATTTGCATTTCTCTGAAGGCTAAAGATGATGAGCACTTTTTCAAGTGCTTCCCAGCCATTTGTAACTGTTCTGCTGGGAATTCCCTTTTCAGTTCTGAATCCCATTTTTATTGGGTTATTTAAAGTTTTGGGCTCCAGTTTCTTGAGTTCTTTATATATTTTAGAGATCAATCCTCTATCACTTGTAGGGTTGGTGAAAATTGTTTCCCATTCTGTAGGCTGTCATTTTGTCCTATTGACAGTGTCCTTGGCTTTAGAGAAGCTACTCTGTTTCAAAAGATCCCACTTATTGATTGTTGATCTTAGTGTCTGTACCAATAGTGTTATATTTAGAAAGTGGTCATTTTGCCAATTTGTAGAAGTGTAATTCCCATTTTCTTTTCTATGAAGGTCAGAGTGGCTGGGTTTATGTTGAGGTCTTTGTTCCACTAGGATTTGAGTTTTGTGCAGGGTGACAGGCTTGGATCTATTTGCATTTTTCTACACACTACCGAACAATATGCCAACACCATTTGTTAAACACACTATCTTTCTTCCACTGAATATTTTGGGACCTTCTGTCGAAGATCAGGTGTTCATAGGTTTTGGGGTTAATGCGTGGACCCTCAATTCTATTCCACTGATTCACAAGTCTGTTTTTATGCCAGTACCAGGCTGTTTTTCTTACTGTAGCTTTATGATATACCTTAAAGTCAAGGATGCTGATGCCTCCTGAGATTCTTTTGTTGAGCAAAATTATTTTGGCTCTTCTGGCTTTCCTGATATTCCAAATGAAATTGAGTATTATTCTTTCAAGATCTGAAAAATATTATGTTGATATTTTGGTGGACAGTGAATTAAAACTGTAGATTACTTTTGGTAGAATTACCATTTTTACTATATTTTTTTCCTTCTTTATTTTGTATTTAACAAAAAAAAAACAGTAACAAGAATTTACACTGAGGAAAAGTTAACAATAACTATGAAGAGGATAAGAATCATAAGCATGACTTATCAAGGGTGGTAATTCAAATAACATTGCGACACATATATTTACTATGTGTTCAGCTTTCCCTCTGAATTTTTTTTCCCATCCCTGTATATCCTTATTCAAGGTCCCTTCCCCCTCCCAAAAATATCTTGAC
The DNA here is from genome assembly GCA_004025045.1 of Sigmodon hispidus. Lineage (NCBI taxonomy): Eukaryota > Metazoa > Chordata > Mammalia > Rodentia > Cricetidae > Sigmodon > Sigmodon hispidus. Next base: position 2,243 of record PVIH01005149.1, on the reverse strand, counting down.
ATTTTTCTTCTCTGCAACTCCCCATCCCTTCCCTGGGCAGGCAGCAGACATTCCTGTGGTCCCACTGACCCACTAATGCTTGGATCAGTCTCCGTTCCTGGCCAAATCCAGTTTTGTCCCCCCTCCCTCAAGAATGAGTCTGGTATTCCTATAGTTGGAGTGGGGTTCGAAGGGTCAGTCCAGGGTGTTTCTGATCCCAAGCTGTTCAAGTGGTTGTGGTTTGCAGCTTGGGCATGTTTGGCTTTTTCTCTTGTTTGTTTGTTTAGAGACCACTAGTGAGTGAGTACATCCCCTGACTATCTCTCTGAGAATGTGATAACTCGCTCAGGAGAATATTCGCCGAATCCATCCATTTGACTGCGAATTTTAGGATATCGTTTTTTTTTCTTACTGCTGAGTAGTATTCCATTGTGTAGATGTACCACAGTTTGTTAATCCATTCTTCAGTTGAGGCACATCTAGGTTGTTTGCAGGTTCTTGCTATTACAAATAATGCTGCTATGAACATAGTTGAGCCTTTGGTATGTGAATGTGCCTCTTTAAGGTATACACCCAGAAGTGGTATTGCTGGGTCCTTGGGGAGATTGATTCTCAATTTTCTGAGAAACCTCCATATTGCATTCCAAAGTGGCTGAACAAGCTTACACTCCCACCAACAATGGAGGAGTGTTCCCCTTGCTCCACATCCTCTCCAACATAGGCTGTCACCTGTGCCTTTTATCTTAGCCAATCTAACAGGTGTTAGGTGGCATCTCAAAGTTGTTTTGATTTGCATTTCTCTGATGGCTAAAGATGAAGAGCACTTTTTCAGGTACCTTTCAGCCATTAGTAGTTCCTCTGCTGAGAATTCCCTTTTTAAATATGTACCCCATTTTTGATAGGGTTATTCAGGGTTTTGGGCTCTAAATTCTAGAGCTCTTTATATATCTTAGAGATCAGTCCTCTATCACTTGTAGGGTTGGTGAAACTCTTTTCCCATTCTATAGGCTGGTGTTTTGTCCTATTGACAGTGTCCTTGGCTTTGCAGAAACTTCCAAGCTTCAGGAGATCCCACTTATTGATTGTTGGTCTTAGTGCCTGTGCCACTGGTGTTATATTTAGGAAGTGGTCACCTGTGCCAATTTGTAGAAGTGTATTTCCCAGTTTCTTTTCTATCAAGTTCAAAGTGGCTGGGTTTAAGTTGAGGTCTTTGATCCACTTGGATTTGAGTTTTGTGCAGGGTAACAGACTCAGATCTGTTTGCATTTTTCTACACACTTCCATTCAGCTATGCCAACACCATTTGTTAAATATACTATCTTTTTCCACTGAATGTTTTGGGCCTCTTTGTCAAAGATCAGGAGTTCATAGGTTTTTGAGTTAATGTCTGGATCTTCAATTCTATTCCATTGGTCCACAAGTCTGTTTTTATGTCAGTACCAGGCTGTTTTTATTACTGTAGCTCTATAGTATAGCTTGAAGTCAGGGATGGTGATACTTCCTGAGGTTCTTTTGTTGAGTAAAATTGTTTTGGCAATCTTGGCATTCCTGTTCTTCCAAATGAAATTGAGTATTGTTCTTTCAAGGTCCAAAAAATATTGTGTCGGGATTTTGATAGGCAATGCATTGAATCTGTAGATTACCTTTGGTAGAATTGTCATTTTTACTATGTTGATTCTACCAATCCAGGAACATGGGAGAGCTTTCCATTTTCTGATATCCTCTTTAATTTCTTTCTTCAATGATTTAAAATTTTTGTCAAATAGGTCTGTTATTTCTTTGGTTATAGTTACTCCAAGGTATTTAATAGTATTTGTAGCTAATATGAAGGGTAATGTTTCCCTTATTTCTTTTTCAGCTCTTCTATCTTTAGTGTATAGAAGGGCTACTGATTTCTTTGAGTTTATCTTGTATCCTGCTACATTGCTGAAGGTGTTTATCAGCTGTAGCAGTTCCTTGGAAGAATTTTTTGGGTCACTTATGTATACAATCATATCATCTGCAAATAGAGATAGCTTCACTTCTTCTTTTCCAATTTGTATCCCCTTAATCTCTTTTCATTCCTTTATTGCTTTAGCTAAAACTTCGAGAACTATATTGAATAGATAAGGGGAGAGAGGACATCCTTGTCTAGTTCCTGACTTTAGTGGGATTGCTTTGAGTTTTTCTCCATTAAGTTTGATACTGGCTGTCGGCTTCTTGTAAATCACCTTAATTATATTTAGGTATTCTCCCTGTATTCCTGATCTCTCCAGGGCTTTAAT
>PVIH01005148.1:101042-128670 GCA_004025045.1 Sigmodon hispidus | reverse complement strand
AACAAGAAAAAAAGCCAAACATGCCCAAGCAGCAAACCACAACCACTGAACAGCTTGGGATCAGAAACACCCTGGACTGACCCTTCAAACCCCAGTCCATCTATAGGAACACCTGACTCACTCTTGAGGGAGGGGGGACAAAACTGGATTTGGCCGGGAGTGAAGACTGATCCAAGCATTATTGGGCCAGTGTGACCATGGGACTGTCTGCTCCCTGCCAAGGGAGGGGATGGGGAGTTGCAGAGAAGAAAAATGATCAGATGTGGTGGGAGGGGGAAGAGACCTTGAATAAGGATATACAGGGATGGAAAAAAAAATATTCAGAGGGAAAGCTGAACACAAAGAAAATATATGTGTAGCAATCTTATTTGCATTTCCGCCCTTGATAAGCCATGCTTATGATTATTATTTTCTGTATAGTTATTGCTAACTCTTCGGCATTTTTAAATTCTTTTTACTGTTTTTTTGATAAATACAAAATAAAGAAGGAAAAAAAAAGAACCTGGAAACAACCTAGATGTCCCTCAACTGAAGAATGGATTAACAAACTGTGGTACATCTACACAATGGAATACTACTCAGCAGTAAGAAAAAATGATATCCTAAAATTCGCAGGCTAATGGATGGATTTGGAGAATATCCTCCTGAGCGAGGTATCACAATCTCAGAAAGATAAGCAAGGGATGTACTCACTCATTAGTGGTCTCTAAACACACAAACAAGAAAAAAAGCCAAGCATGCCCAAGCAGCAAACCACAACCACTGAACAGCTTGGGATCAGAAACACCCTGGACTGACCCTTCGGACCCCACTCCAACTATAGGAACACCTGACTCACTCTTGAGGTAGGGGGAACAAAACTGGATTTGGCCAGGAGTGGAGACTGATCCAAGCATTATTGGGTCAGTGGGACCATAGGACTGTCTTGCTCCCTGCCCAGGGAGGGGATGGGGAGTTGCGGAGAAGAAAAATGACCTGAGAGGGGGAAGGGACCTTGAATAAGGATATACAGGGATGGAAAAAAAAATTCAGAGGGAAAGCTGATCACAAAGTAAAATATATGTGTGGCAATCTTATTTGCATTATCACCCTTGATAAGTCATGCTTATGATTTTTACCTTCTTTATAGTTATTGTTAACTTTTCAGCATTTTAAATTCATTTTACTGTTTTTTTTTTTCATAAATACAAAATAAATAAAGAAGAAAAAAAAGAAACTAAAATCTAAGTAAAAATGTCTGTCACAATTTGGGGCACTGGCATTTTATAACTTAGTGGGTGGATGCAATTCCTGGGAAAAAGCAATTTAGGCCAGGCTGTGAGCTTTAGGCTTAGATTTCTTGAACAGAGAAGTGGGCAGAGTCAGTTGAGAGAACCACACAGAGAACATAGCTAAGCTTAGTGTTTAAAATTATACTTACAAGGTCAAAAAGGCTAAAATATATGGAGTAAAAGAGGTCCAGACAGAAAAACCTCTAACCAGGTTCCAGTGTGCCAACCCTGTAGGGAAAGAAAGAAAGAAAGAAAGAGGAAGAGGAAAAGGAAGAAAAGGTATGGAGTCATAGTATGAAATAAACAGTTAAAAAATAATAAAAAGAAATTCTTTAAAGACAAAATAAATTTAATAATGAAAAATATGCCATGTAGAGATAATAAATACTCAGGGAGTCTGGATCCTGCATGTTACTATGTTAACTTTGAAGTTTTTCCATGCTAATGAGCAAAAGACATATGCTGGCAGACATGGGATTAAAAGAGAGACTGACAAAATAAAATAGATATTTTAAGAATGCCTTAACTTTAAAATGGAAGTCAAATAATATATTTGTCAAATGGAAATAAAAAATGCTTTGGTGAAGCTGTTTTGGTTTTGTTTCCACAAGAATCAAGAGGATGTAGATGCTTTCCAGGTTAATATGAATCAGTTTTGAACAAGGGAGTTCTTCATGGGTTGGGTTTAGTTTAAGTTTAAAAGCTAGTTGATAATGAGCATGAACCATAGGCAAAGCAGTTTGTAACTAATATAAACCTTCATGTGATTATTTGGGACTTAGTTGTTGTGGGACTGTGGGTCCAGATTTCAGGGCTATGTCAAACCAGAAACTTGAGGCTACAATTTTTTAATCTTGATATATATCAGCAAAGGTTACTGCTGCTCTTCCCAGGACTTGGCCATTATCTCAATTTTCTCAATGGACCACTAAAGTTGCCTTCTCTCACAGATAATAGGAAGCAGTCTGGAGAAAATGAGGCCCACATTTCCAGGAGCTGTGGTGTGGGTAGTGTTTGGTTATTTTGTGGGCCATGGGTGTTTGTTATCATTTGGGAGAGTATAGGAATATAACACAAAAAGACAACTATTAATTTCAGATATTTTGCACTGGCAAAAATTTTGAAATATCAATACAAATTTAAAATTATTTTATTACACTATTTGTTTCTGCTCTTATTTGGGGTATTGTGCTTATGCACCTCATTTTAAAATGCAATGTATAATTAAGAACTGAGGTTAGTAGTTGCTTGCACTTCCTGTTTACTTGGGTAATATTATGTGGTCTTTGATGTAGTTGAATATTTGAAAACTACAGGTATAGTTTTTCTTAGATATTTTAAAAAATATATTAGATATGGAACTCTAGACTCACAGGGATAAGGTAGATGTTAGAATATTTTCTCTAATTTTGTTAAATACAAATAGACTAGATATTATAACTATTTCTTGCTTAATAGCTGTTTTGTTATATGTTATTTTGCTATATTAAAATTAAAACCTTCCTTTATGATTAAACAGAAAATAGGAAGTGTAGTGGAAATGTTCATATGTATGCTGTGAAAATAATTCTGTAAATGAAGGAACTGTTTTGGCCTGTGTGGAGTACCATAGAAGAAGTAGGTGGGGAAATTGAGGTTCAGGTAGGAAGAGTGTGGAGTCAGAGAGATTCCATCCAGCCACCAAAGAAGAAGCATTTAAGGGATCCAGGTGAACCACAGGCAGGCCATGGCCACATGCTAGATAGATTAATGGAAATGGGTTAAATTAAGATAAAAGAGCTAGCTAGCATTGTGCCTGAGACATAGGCCAAACAGGATGAAATTAATATAAGCATCTGAGTCATTTTAGGGTTTGGGGAGTGGCTACAGGCAAATCAAACCTCTGGCCCAGATGGGGTCAGAAACCTCACACATCAGATGATCGTGTGATTTGTTTTGTTTTGTTTTGTTTTGTTTTCTTTCAGGTTGTTTATATGATGGATGACATTGATAGTTTTTTATATATTAACCATCACTGCATCTCTGGGATGAAGCCTACTCGATCATGATGGATAATTTTTTGATATGTTGTTGGATTCTGTTTGCCAGTATTTTGTTGAGTATTTGTGAGTCAATGTTTATGAGGAAAGATTGATCTGTAATTCTCTTTCTTTGATTCATCTTTGAGTGGCTTGGGCATCAACATAATTATAGCCTCATAAAAATAGTTCAGCAGTGTTCCTTCAGTTTCTATTATATGGACCAGTTTGAGGAGCATTGATATTAGTTCTTTGAATGCCTGGTAGAATTATGCACTGAAACCACCTGGCCCTAGGCTTTTCATAACAACTTTAATTTTCGTGGGGGTTATATATCTGTTTAGGTCATTTATCTGATCTTGATTTAATTTTGGTTGATGGTATTTGTCCAGAAAGCTGCCTATTTCTTTTAGATTTTCCATTTTAGTGAAGTATAGATCATCAAAGTATAACCTAGTGATTCTCTGGATTTCCTGGGTGTCTGTTGTTATGTCCCCCCTTTTCATTTCTGATTCTATTAATTTCAATACTCTTTCTCTGCCTTTTGGTTAGTTTGGATAAGGTTTTTTTTTTAATTTTGTTCACTGTCTCAAAGAACCAACTCATTGATTCATTGGAATTTTTGTGTATTGTTCTCTTTGTTTCAATTATATTGATTTCAGCCCTAAGTTTGATTTTTTTCCTGTCATCTACTTCTAAGTAAGTTTCCTTTTAATTGTTCTAATGCCTTCAGCTGTGCTGTTTAGTCTCTTGTGTGAGATTTCTCTAGGTTTTTCATATAGGCATCTAATGTTGTGAATATTTCTGTTAACCCTGTTTTCATTGTATCCCATAAATTTTGGCATGTTGTAGATTCATTTTTATTGAATTTTAGGAAGTCCTTGGTTTCTCTCTCAACTTCTTCCTTGACTCTGAGGTGTTTCATTGAGAGATGTTCAGCTTCCATTAATTTGAAGGCTTTCTGTAATTTTTGTTGTTATTGAACATTAACTTTTGACCATGGTGGTCTGATATGATACAAGAAATTATTCCCATTTTTTGTTTGTATTGATACTTGCTTTATGACTAAGTATATGGTCAGTTTTAGAGAAAGTTTCATGGAGTGCTGAGACGTATGTGTTGGGTGGAAAGTTGTGTATTTTTCTATTAAATCCATTTGGTTCATAACAACTATGAGAGCACTTATTTCTCTGCTGAGTTTCTGTCTGGTTGACCTATACATTGCTGAAAGTTGTGTATTGAAGTCTCCCACTATTAATGTGTGGAGTTTGGTGTGAGTTTTAAGAAATAATACTAAAGCTTAAAACTTATGTTTGTATATGTGTGTGTGTGTGTGTGTGTGTGTGTGTGTGTGTGTGTGTGTGTGCCCTTGTGGTGGAGGCATAAATGTTCAGGTTTGAGACTTCATGTTGGTGGATTTTTTCTGGGATGAATAAGAAATGTTCATCCTGGTCTCTTTTGATTGATTTTAGTTTAAAGTCTATTTTGTTAGATATTAGGCTACACCAGCTTGCTCCTTAGAATCATTTGATTGGAAAGTCTTTACCCAACCCTTTACTCTGAGTCTGTGTCTGTCTTTGAAGTTGAGGTGTGTCTCTTGTATGCAGCAGAGAATGGATTCTAATTTTTTATCCATGGTGTTAGTTTGTGTCTTTTTATAGGTAATTGATTTTAGTTCTGGTTTGTTTCTTCAGGTTTTCTATTTCCAGCATTGCTTTAGTTTGTGCCTTCTTTATTGCTTCTATTTCAGTTTTTAATTCTTTGAATGTTTCTTTCACCTGTGTTTTCTTTATTTTCTTTTAGGGATTTGTTAATCTTTTCCCCTTTTTGTATTTTTCTCCATTTCTTTAAGGGAATTTTTATATCCTTCTTTAAGGCTTCTATTATCTTCATAAAGTTGTTTTTAAGTGGCTTTTTTTTTTAACTTTATTTATTTATTTGCCTTGGTATTTGCCTGGAACTGGAACTACAGACAGTTGTTAGCTGCTATGTGGGTGCTGGGAATCGAACCCGGGTCCTCTGGAAGAGCAGACGGTGCTCTTAACCGCTGAGCTATCTCTCCAGCCCTCCATAAAGTTGTTTTTAAAGTCATTTTCTTCTGCTTCTTCTGCATTGCCATGCCAAAGTCTTGACATTATAAAACCACCAGCTTCTTGTGGCGCCTTGTTTTTCCCTATGTTCCTTATGTATTCTTGCTCTAGCATCTGCCCATTGCTTCCTCAGCTCACTCTTAGTCAGTTCTTAATCATCTGTGGGCCAAAGGTCTGTGGTTCTCCAGCTGTCATGGAGGTCACTGGGATCACTGTGTATTGACATGATTTGGAGGTGGAGTGAGGTTTGCCAGTGAAATGTCCTCTGGGTAGGTTTGGGGAGGTGGCTTTGCAAGGGGTCTCCCTGCTGGCTTTGGTTTAGGGCAGAACTGAGTAGGTGTGAGGTTCCAGGAGCTGTGTCCCCAGGCCAGGCTTCAGAGACTAGGGTCTCTGCTTGGCCTGGGAGTTAGGGGTGCCACTCACTTTTTATTCAGCTCTGGGCCAGGGATATGTGGATCTCCAGTTGCTGTGGAGGTTGCTGGGATTGCCATGTCATGTCACAGTTTTCAGCTTTGGTTTATAACACAAAATGGTAATGGCTAGTCAAGGTTTTTCTGATGTGGGGTCAATTAAAGATCAAATCAATAAGACAATCTAAAGAGAGAAAAATATGTGTTCTAACTGTAATCGTAAATGTGACTAGAAATAAGGTTAAAAGTTTATTCATTAGCAAAAAATCATAAAGTAAAGTCCTGTGCTGTTTTCATAAGGTCTTCAGAAAGCATTTCTGACAGCAAGTGAATATTCTCAGTTGCTAGGTAACCTGAGTAAACAATGGAGGAAAGCCTACTGTAATATTAAGTTTCTGGCCTGTCTGACCTGTGGTTCAAACCAGCAGACCCGTAGTCCCACAGAAATACACAGACACTTATATTAATTACATGCTGTTTGGCCTATGGCTCATGCATATTGCTAACTCTTACATCTTAACTCAACCCATTTCGACTGATTTGTCCTGCTGTGTAGCCTGTGGCTTACCTATTTCTTTATATCTTGCTTCTTGTGTGGCTGAATCAAATCTCTTTTGACTCCATCCTTCTCCTTTATTTATGCTTAGATTTCCCACTTCCTCCTAAGATGCCCTACCATAGGCTCAAACAGTCCCTTTATTAACAAATGATATTCACAGCATACACAAAGACATCCTACATCACTTCTCTTTTCTATCTAATCAAAAAGAAAGGTTTCAATTTTAATATAGTAAAATTACATATTCAAGACAGCTACTAAACAAGAATTACTGTTACAATATCTAGTCTATTTGTATTTAGCAAAATTAAAATATTCTATCATCTACCTTATCCTTATGAGTCCAAAGTTTTACATCTAATTTGCCTTTCATTATAACTGAGGAAAACTATAATTGTAATGATCTAATCTTCAATTACATCAAAGACCACAGAAGAATATATTACCCAAGTAAACAGGAAGTGCAAACAATTTCCAAAATCTAGAAATGACAGAGATGACATCTGGCTGCCTGGACAGTCACCTAAAGTTTCCTTATAATGTTGGGCATCCATCTTCATCCTACAGGCCTGGAGTCTTTGGTAGACCTTTCAGTCAAGCAGGAAATTTGAAGGACTGTTCTGACTATTCTGGCATAGTTCATCAGTCATTTCTCCTTGTGTCCTGAAGGATGTCTGGCAGTTTTCACTTGCAAGGCAGAAACCTGAAATAAACATCTCAGCTTGTTTTGCCAAAGTTCAGAGGTCACTTTCCTTTGGGTTCTGCATGTCTAGTTTATACAGCATACTGTCAAGGCAGTTGAGATAAGAACAGTTTCTTACACAATGGCTAATTTTGCCACAAAGAAAGTAAATTCTGTATGGCATTTGATGGCCATCATTCTCTTGAAGTAGATTAGTGCTGCCAGGAGCAGATCTCTCTCACTGTCCAAAAACGTTTAAATTCTTAAAATATCTTAAATGGCAAAGTCTTAGAGGTGTTTGAATATTACCTATCTAATTGAAATATATCTTTGTATACCTAAAAAATACCCTAAGTTGATTATAAGTTTGGTTATTATAGATGACTATTAATCTGCATTTCTTAACGATACATTACAATCTTAAATGAGTTACATAAACATAATACCTTAAACAAGAGTAGAAATATGTATACAGTATAACAAAATTGACCTTAAATTTGTATCAATAAACCAAAACCCATATCAATGTAAAATGTTTTGAGATTAATAGCTGCTTTGGGAGTTAAAGTAAATTCAATACTCTATCTTTTTAATTATTTCTATATAATATCCCCCTTTTTTTCTTAGAAAGAGATTGACAGTGACCATTAGCCATTTATCATGAAAACAAAATTATAAACATTATTTTTGGAATTTGGGTGTTGCTTTCCAATACCACTTTCTGCTGATTGAGGGGCACTGGCAATCTTATGGAGGTTCTGAGGCTGGATCATCTTAGTTGGCAGACTTGAAGCTAATGAGACCATATCTTCCATCAGAGATTTTTCAGAGGGTCTTCCTTGATCAAACCATATTAGTCTAGAAACAATTCACAAGTTCTCATCTTCTGTGGAAAGAAAAACAGACCCTCTTTTCCAAAGCAACATATTCTTAAACCCAAATTTCAAAGTCAAGATACCTTTCAAACATATGTTTGTTAACTTAGCAACCTTTACAATCAAATGTCTTCTTGCAGTTAGCTTATTAGCAGTTAAAAAATTTAAATAATAATAATAACAAACATAATTTAGACTGTGTATTTTCCATCTTTGCATGGCTTATATTATTACACTATTTTTCTTTTTTAAGAATTTTCTCTACTGTTTTTCTCTCTCTCTCAGCCTATGTATTCTTTTTCACACACATTGTAATCCATTTAGAGGTTTTCTCCATCTGAATCTGTTTTATTGCATGTGTTAATTATTTTCCAACCAGAAGAGCTTTTAAAATACTAGACTGGGAAGCACTTTTTTGACTGTTGATTCCACTCCACTCTGCTTTTCAACATGATGGAGGTACCAGAGCCATGCTTATCTTCCCAATTCTGGGAAGCAATATTAAATACTATGAAGCTATTTACCACCCCAACTCTGGGGAATCTTAGCATCTACACTGTCATCAAGTAAAGTACCACTGCCTGCTGCTCATGAACTCCATTTAAGTATTTGGCAACAGGGCCTCTTAAAGAGCCACACAGTTTTTTTGACTAAGGCTGAGTCAGGAAAGCTCTCATAAAGGAGCCCCACATCTGCTCACCTCCAGCAAACAAAGCCTTCTCAAAATGCTGCTATCAAGAAGCTGTCTTTGACTCTGTTCCTTTTTTGCCTGTATGAACAGAAACCTTAAATCCATCATATGCAGCTTGTTGCTTTCATTAAGGAAAGACTTCAGGAACCAGCCTTGTTGCAGTTTAAGCTGCCTGCCTCAAAGTAATTCAAGCCTGCATGACAAGCCATTTCTGTACTATGACCCATATCAGAGACACAACTCAAAAGCTGATTTTGGCTCTGTTTCTGTGCTCTAGAACTCTTTTTAAGCTTCCTCAGGCTTTATGTGGGTGTATGTGACCCACATTAGGCCGCCATTTGTAATATTAGGTTTCTGGAGATTAGCAGACCCATAGTCCCATAGAAACACACAGGTACTTACATTAATTACATACTGCTTGGCCTATAGCTCAGGTATATTGCTAGCTACCTCTTGCATCTTAACCCATTTCCACCAATTTGTCCTGCCATGTGGCCGTGGCTTACCTATTTTTTTTACATCTTGCTTCTTGGATAGCTGGATCACATTTCTCTTGACTCCACACTCCTTCCCCTTTATCTACGCTCATATTTCCTACCTCCTACCTCCTTCTAAGATGTCCTACTATAGGCTCAAACAGTCCCTTTATTAATGAGTGATATTCACAGCATACAGAAAGACATTCCACATCAGCCTGCAACTTTTGTTCTGCTGTAGCGCTTTCCCTAGGAAGAGGTCTTTTACTGTTAAGGTTCAATTTGCACAAGAAACAAGACCTGTCACCTTTTAGCTTCTCTGGCCTTGTGATTATATATCAAAATAGATGTTTGTTTAAACACCTGCAACTAGGAGTAGGCTGATTACCTTTTTCCTTATACCACAAACAATAAATCTTTAAGTTAGGATCCTGCATTAATGAATCCAGGTACAAATAAGTCTAGGGAGTTAAACAGCTAAAATTAGTGGTGTTAGCTCCAGATAATTCTCTTATCTGCAGGGGTGGTGAACTTGGGACATACCAGTGTGTCCTCTATCTGTAGCTGTCATTGGGTATCTGAGAAATGTTTCAAATGAAATACTTTGTCCGAAGACTAACTCTGTCCAGATGTTTACTAGTAAAGATAACTGCAGAGAGGGCAGACATTGAGTCTGCTCTGGGCAAAAGAACAAAGACTTTATTTATGAGAAAAGAGATCTTGTCTGTCTGACTGTTTTTACACACAACTAGGAAAAGTTATCCATATGCTTCTAGATGTATTCGGAAAATTATGCCCAATAAATGATCAAGCACACTGTTAAAGGATCCTGAGAAATAAATTTCAAGGAAAATAACAAAATGGGAAAGCTACAACCACACACAAGAAATCCTCTGCAGGAAACAGCTGACACATTCAAAGGCAATTAACACCAAAACTCCTTGAGTTTTGGCTTTACCTCCCCCAGGGCCGTTGGCTCTGATGGGTCAGGTTTGTCGATGCCAACTCAGTTCCTACTTTATATTTCTGCAGCAGGTTACAGAGTGAATATGAAAGGAGCTAAAGACAGGCCAGGATGATCTGTGATTTAAGATCTAGACCTGTGACATTCCAACTTCTCCACAGTCACTCAAGTTCTAAGGAGCCTTTGAAAATTCATGACTTCTTTAGGAAAACTTAGGTTCACAGTACCAGGGAACTGATAAGTCTTTGTTCATTAGTTGCCCAGGGCTCAGTGTATAACACTAACAAATATAACAAAAGCCACAACCTTCCTAAAAATTTTCTTAGAGCAGCCACTTCCTCAAGAACATCTATCAGGTCTGCAAGTTTACTTCTGGGCACTGAATCTAATTATTCCTGGTCTGCTTGGAAATCTCCCTAGAAGAAAAAAAAAAAAAAGAGGTGGATGTCTTGATAGAGGAAGCCAATGTGTGGTTGGAAAGAGACTGGGTGCTAGGGAAACCTCCAAGAACTCACAGAATGTCCCTGTCGAGGTCTCCAACCAATAGTGGAGGGGGCGCCTAGACAGGATTTCCCCTATAATCAAATGAATAATCACCCTCCGGGTGGGGCGAGGACAGCGGCTCTTCCAGGTACGTGGGACCCTGCGCGGCTGGACATGGGACTCAAGGACCAAGAATCGTGGCTGTGGCTCCTGGAGGGGACTAGCTCATCGGAGAGGAGCCCTTCAGGCAGCTTCTTGCCCTAAAAAAAATGCTGGAGGCTGGGATCAGGCCCCAGGCCCAGGAACCTGTTCTTCCTGTTTCCTGCCTCAGTCCCAGCAGCTGGTCCAGGCCTGAACATTTATGAGTGAAGAACTGGAGCAGGCACTGAGCATCCTCGCCACACCAAGACCAAGTGCTGATCGGGTCCAGGTGTGTAAGTGTTTTGCCTGCATGTATGTCTGTGTGAAGGTGTTGGATCTCCTGGAACAGTAGGTGCATAGTTGTGGGCTGCTATGTGGGTGCTGGGAATTGAACCCATGTCCTCTGGAAGACCAGCCAGTGCTTTTAACCACCATCTCTCCAACCCAACAGGGCAATGGTAGCAGACTTGGACCCCTGGAATAGCACCAGCAATGGCACCTGGGAGGGTAATAAACTGGGCTACAAATGCCGCTTCAACGAGGCTTTCAAGTACGTGCTGCTGCCGGTGTCTTATGGCGTGGTGTGCGTGCTTGGGTTGTGCCTGAACGTCGTGGCTCTCTACATCTTTCTGTGTCGCCTCAAGACCTGGAACGCCTCCACCACATACATGTTTCACCTGGCGGTTTCTGACTCACTATATGCAGCCTCCCTGCCACTGCTGGTTTATTACTATGCCCAGGGTGATCACTGGCCATTCAGCACGATGCTCTGCAAGCTGGTGCGCTTCCTCTTCTACACCAATCTCTACTGCAGCATTCTCTTCCTCACCTGCATCAGTGTGCACCGGTGCCTGTGTGTCCTGCGCCCTCTGCACTCCCTGCGATGGGGACTGGCCCGTTATGCTCGCCGCGTGGCTGCAGTGGTCTGGGTTCTAGTGCTAGCCTGTCAGGCACCCGTGCTCTACTTTGTCACCACCAGTGTACGGGGAACCCGCATCACCTGCCACGACACCTCTGCCCAAGAGCTCTTCAGCCATTTTGTGGCCTACAGCTCCGTCATGCTGAGTCTGCTCTTCGCAGTGCCCTTTTCCATCATCCTAGTCTGTTACGTGCTCATGGCCCTGCGACTGCTCAAGCCGGCTTACGGAACCTCGGGAGGCCTGCCTCGAGCCAAGCGCAAGTCTGTGCGCACCATTGCCCTGGTGCTGGCTGTCTTTGCCCTCTGCTTCCTGCCTTTCCATGTCACCCGCACCCTCTACTACTCCTTCCGATCACTTGACCTCAGTTGCCACACCCTCAATGCCATCAACATGGCATACAAGATCACCCGGCCATTGGCCAGTGCCAACAGTTGCCTTGACCCCGTGCTCTACTTCCTGGCAGGGCAGAGACTTGTGCGTTTTGCCCGAGATGCCAAACCACCCACAGAGCCCACCCCTAGTCCGCAGGCTCGTCGCAGGCTGGGCCTGCACAAGTCTCACAGAAATGACACAGTGAGGAAAGATGTGTCCATCAGCAGTGATGACTCAAGACAGACAGAGCCCACACCAGCTGGGACTGAGACTAAGGACATTAGACTATAGGTCAGGGCACCTCAGGCATGTACTAGTTCATGTGGGGAAGCTGTAGGGGACCAAGGCTTGTTTAAACAGGCTGATGTCCTCCCAATAGAGATCATCAGCAATTCTCGTTTGGCAGGGGCTCAGAATACTCATTCTGTGGTCCCAAGGGTAACAGGACCCTAAAGTCCCCAATCATTTGTATGTGTGAATTGGGAAATCATATTTTAAGAAAAGCAAAGACACCCGACTCCCATGCAGACAGCTGCCATTCCTGCTGAGGTTGGGGTTCAGGCAGACTGAGGTTCAGTCTCCTAAATCCAAGAGAGAAGCAGGCCAGAGAAGACACAGCAGAGTCTGGGCTAACTACCTGTACGAGGAGGAAGATGGATCACAAGGTGACTAGAGGACTCTTGTGGGTAAGCAGGGCTGAGGTCCCATGGTTGCCTGGGATGGAACTGGGCACTACAGTGACCTCAGCTCAGAGGAAGACATTCAGGCCAAGACAAACATCTGGAAACTGCTGTCAGATCCATCTGGAGGCTCCCCTGGGCTGGAAGCCAGGTGGAAATCCTAACTTATATCAAAGGCTGTGCCACCTATTGGGCTGTGCTCCGCTCCATGATCACAGGACAGTGTGTGGCCTGGGAAGCTTTCGTCACCAACACAAAGGCCTGTTCCTCTGCCTTTTGCCTTCTGACACTGCCTGCCAGGAGTCTTGTAGCAAGGACCTCCCCTTCAGATCGCCAGGTTAACCCCGCTTTTAAGCCTCTCGTCTTCTGTATTGTACTATGCCAAGCATGGAGAAAAGTCACGTAGAATTCTAGTTTCTGGGGTTTCCCAGTTTGCACAATGTCACATGGGCCAGTAAATGTCAAACTATTTAACTGGGTGGGGACACTTTATTTATGGCACTGCCAATTGTTGTAGGGCAAATAATCCCACCATGGCCAATAAAATTTCAATTTCAAATTACCGATGCAAAAAAAAAAAAAAGAATAATCACCCTCAGTGTCATTATAGAACCTATATCCAACTATGAATAGAGGTGGAGGCAGAGATCCATGGCTGAGCACTGGATAAGCTCCTGGTCCAGCTGAGAATGGAGGAGGAGAGTTTTATGAGCAAGGGGATAGAGATTATGAGAAGTCTCACAGAGATGGCTGGCTGGAGCTCTGGGGAGCTCACTGAATCAAGAACAGCCACTGGGGAACCATCGGTAAAAGAAGCTAGGCCCTCCAAGGATTGGCAATTGTCAATTGGCATGGCAGTGTGTGGAGCCTCGAGGGGTGGGATCAGACTGTGTTCCTGTGCATGGACTGGCACCTTGGAGCCCATTCCCTGCAGAGGAGGGCCTAATCCAGTCTTGATATTAGGATGAGGAAATCAGACTTGGCTGGAGTGAACTTTCACCACACTGAGTTGACCCACCTTGAGACTTCTTGCCCTTTGTGGGGAAGGGAGGGAGGAGGGAGCAGGAGGAAACGTGGAAAAAAAGACTTTTATAAATAAAAAAGAAAAAAGAAAAAAAATCTCCCTAGCCTACTCACAGATGGGCTGAACTGAGCAGTTCAATACCCAGTGTTTAAGAAAAAATAAAAGAAGTTCATGCATCATTCATTGAGCACTTGAATGAAAAGAGAAAAGCTAAAATATACTCACACTCTCCATTCTCCTTCTGGCTTACACTGGATCCCAGGAGGAAAACTGTGCCAGCCTTGGATTAAATGTGTTTACAAAGATCTGCTGAATAGAAGAGGATGGGGGTGGGACCTAGCAAGCTGCATGCTACCTCTAGATAATTCTCATGCCAATGTCTAAAACCACTGGCTTAGGCTCTCCCCCACCCCCTCTTCTCACTGTGAGGAGAGACCACAGCATCCTCACACAAAGACCTAATTATGTTTGTGATAAATCAAAGTTTTTTAAGACCAAACGATCTCTAAAATAAAAGGGCTGATTATACTGTTACAAATGCTAGCCCAAATTGAAAGGGTTGGTCCATAGACTAACTCCCTAAGCCACTAGCTTCTTGATGAGAATGTTAGATCTCTAGGAACTACGAAGGCATGATCCCCTGAAGCAGCCTCTTTCTCCCTCCATCCTCATAGCTGCCCTCAAAGAAATGGCAAGCACCTCACCAGGAGACTGCCTATGAGTCCGTGATTCTTACTAGCATCCCAAAGGATGTTTATGGAAAGCCTCAGTCATCAGAGACTACAAGTGGCACATCCTGTATGACAGACACAAAACAACAGGACCAAACTCTGCCCCTTCTTCCCCTGCCATGCAGACATCTGAGACAATCTGACTGCAGGCATGTACTATTAGTTACTCATCAATTACAGGGCATGAGACCTCCCCCTCCTTTGAAACCAATAAAATGGGGCCCTCACTTAGCCCTGTGGGTCTGAAATCTCCTCAGCTTCTGTCATGCTGTCTTTCCCCAGCATTATTAACTCTCCCAGTAAGACCCTGACTAAGAAAGACTATCTGCCCAGCTGTTTTACTTCCTGGTTCAACTCTGTATTATAATCCTAGAGTTAGATTTAAAGACATGAGCTACTACTGCTTGGCTATAATCCAAGAAATCCAGAAAGATCTGTCTCCTGAGTGATGGGATTAAAGGTGTGGGTCATCACTCTCTGACCTTCATGGCTGGACTGTGGGTGATTCTGTTCTCTGATATTCTAGGCTTGGTGAGTACAAAGGTTTTGGTCTTCTCCCCGCTGTGGTAACTTTAGGGAATGCTGGAAGCAGGAAGAGAACAAAAGTCAACAAAGTAAAGGCTCTGGGAGGTGAAGGGATTTAGAACTGGAATCCCAAGGCTGAGAAGGAAGAGAGCTGGGGTTTGGGGTGCTCGGAGCGTAACCAACTAAGTTACAGACGGTTATATACTTTATTTTTTGCTTTTCTCGAAAGATTGGAACGGGAAGAGATTTTAATTTAGAATGCTAACTAGCAAGAATTAAGAGCATGCAATAATTGTAAGGAACAGGAGACAGATGATCTCCCGTATTTCTAAGGAGGTCAATGAGCTGAAGTGCAGCGCTTGCGCCGGGGGAGGGACGACAGGCTTTACGGTAACTCGGTTGCGCTAAGGCCCCCACCCTCGTGCGCAGGCGTAGAACCGTTGCCGGCCCAGCGGTTGCGGGCTGAGCGGTTTGCAGCCTGGTAGGTGGCTTGGCCAGCTTGACATCCTGGCGACCGCAGCACAACGAGACAGTGTTCCGTCCGTCCGCGGCTCCATGGCGGCGTCAGCCCCAGGTACGGGAGAGTGAACAAGATGTAGGATTTACCAAAGGCAGGGAGCTCAGGTCCAAAGGTCGTGGGAAGGTCCAGTCCTCAGCTGTCCCAGACCCCTTTTTCGGCGGAGGGAACCCGAATTAGGAGCACGCACCCCGAGACACTGAGGCACAGAGAGAAGGCTGGAGGAAAACTGGAGCTATGATGCATGTGCCCTGTGTACCGGCGACCCAACACGGGATAGAGACAGGTGTTCTCCGGGAAAATTGAGCCTGAGGGTCGGTGCTGTGGCACAGACGCGGGCTCGGAGTCCTGAAACCCCTTATTCTGAACCACAGATGCCCATGCCGTGCTCCAGGATCGGAGTGGGGAAGTATGGAAGAAATACTAGGGGGAGGGGGGCTGTATTTATAGCCATCTGTGAGTAGGCTAGGGAGATTTTCTTTCTTTTTTATTTTTTATTTATGAAAGTCTTTTTTCCATGTATCCTCCTGCTCCCCTCCCTTCCCTCCTCCCAATCCCTCCCAGTCAGCCTCAGACTCCCCCTCCTCTCTCCCCTCCCCCCAAAGGGCAAGAAGTCTCAAGGTGGGTCAGCTCAGTGTGGTGCAAATTCACTCCAGGGGGACGCTTTGAGCTGTTCGTGCATAATTTACACCAAACTGTCCTTCCCCTCTTCGCAGTCTAAAAAACTGAGACGACTTTGTTAATGCTCACTCAGGTCGATTCTCTTCGACCGGTTCGAAATGACACTTTCCTCTTCCTGATGCCTAGGCTCCGCCGAAGTGAGTCTCGTGGTTGTAGTCCACGGTGGCGGGGCCAGCAACATCTCGGCAGACCGGAAAGAGCGGGTGCGCGAAGGTATAGCCAGAGCAGCCACCGAAGGCTACAACACCCTCAAGGCCGGAGGGAGCGCGGTTGATGCTGTGGAAAAAGCAGTGACTGTCCTGGAAAATGACCCAGAGTTCAACGCAGGTAAACTGTGATTCTCCTAGTGAATAAGCTTCTGCCCAAATAGATGCAGTATTCCAGAATTCCTTGTGGTCAAACAGTATGCTAGGACAAGATGCAGTATTGAGTTTACTCATTCTGCATCAAGCAACTTGTTTGGAGAACTTTTAAGCCTATTAATTCCCCCTTCACTTAACGCTAAAAATCCAATACTAAAAGCCAAGTATCTTGCTGGGGAGCCCTCCATAGCCTCAAATTCAATCTTCAAGCCTGGGCCTTCTGAGTGCTGGGGTTACAGGAGTAGACTTTTTATATTTGTGGGCCTTAGGGTAGACCTAACATATCATAAAATGTGGACTTTTTGATTTTAAGAAGTGTATGTATGTGTCCCCCCTTTCATTGAGTATAGTGTGTGTGTGTTCTCTGCCTCCTCCCTTTTCAGCTAAGAAATCCTGAAACAGATGCTCCTTATTATAATATCTGGTCCCTAATAAATAATTTTCTGACTAGTAAATTCACTTTGGATAGGTCCCTAGATGGAGACTATTTTTTTTTTTTACAGACGTAAGTGGAAGCTTGGGACTTACAGTCCTTCTCCTCTGGGAAAGAGAAAGTGACTACCACAGTCAAGCAGTCCAAAAATATTCCTGAATTTGGGGGTTGAGAGAACTTCCAAGTTGATGAGTATGGCCATGTTCCAGTCCCACAGCAAAAGAAGGCCCTTTACCCTGCACTATTCCAGACCCAACTTCATAGCAAAAGTAGGCCCAGCACCCAGCACTGTCCTGACCCTGACCTGTGTGCATCTTCTTGTTGTTCAACTGCCTCCTTTAGATAACATGCTGGTAATATGTCTGACTATTATTCTATGAACTGCTCTAGAAAGTTAGGGATGGCAGTGGTCTAGCAGAAGTTGTGGATAACCTACTGCTTAGAGTTGGCATCTGAAGTAAGGAAGCAGTCTTGGGGGACTGAACCCTTTGATCTGCGGGATCAGACTCTTCAAGTGGCTAGTGTCAGAAGGTCAGTACCTGCCTGAGCACTGGGGGGGGGGCGCGTTTATGTCAGAAGTTCAGTGCTGAGATGTAGGAACGCCCCAGACCTCTTCCTGCTCCTCTGTACTTTCCACTCTGTCCCCAGCATCGGCCCGTTGACCTACTTTTGTCAGAGTAAATTAGTTTGCATTTCCTAACAACTCATAGAAATGTAATCAGAATGCATTGTTTTATGTTTGGCTATGTTCTAAGATAATAATCATCATAGTTAGTATGTCCACATATCCCAGGTAGGAGTGCTCTAAGGAACTGAGAAGGTTAGCTCACTTCATCTGCACTATGCTGTGAAGTAAGCAGAATTATTTTTGCTCATTTCCCATAACACTTCAGACACAGATAGATCAGCTTACTTGGAAAGCATTTATTTCTTTTGTTTTAAAGTATGAAATCTAAGATCTTAAGATTAAAAAAGCTTTTTGGAACTGCACCACCCACACATCATCTGTCATGGGAAAAAATTCAGGATCTCTTATCCAATTAATCATCAAGTATATACTGAGTGTTTGCTCTGTTGCCTTGACCCTGTTAGGCATCCGGACACTTAATGAAAGCTTTTGTAAGTCAATCTGCCTGTCTACAGATTGAGACATTACAGTGCACTTTCATGGAGGTTTCTGTAGTGAATCAGTGTGCCAGGAGGGCGGAGCCACAGCCATGAGGCTGAGGGCCATTCTAAGCTGTGTCTGCTTGCCGGAAAGACCAGGCATGCATGAGACATACAAATATACATGCAGGAAAACACTTGTACACATAAAATGCAAATTTAAAAACCACAGCAAAACCAAAAACAAAGCAAAACCCTGCTTCATATTAGGTAGCCAGAATGTTCATGAGTGTAGAAAGGGAAACACAGGGTTTTTTCCTACATATTTTCCCAATAATGTAAACAGAACACTGAAACTTGATACACACTTTGAAGCACACCAAATTTTGCTCATGACAAAATAAATCTAAAATTTTTGGAAGAAAATGTTTAGGAATAGGGGCTAGGAAATGATTTTCTTGCTTTTGTTTTGAAATCTCCTGGTAGTTCTGAGGTGTCATCAAATTTAGAAGTTACTATCAGACTACCATGCAGTTTTAATCTCATATATTTACATGCAACAAAATCCCCTTTTCTAAGTATAGTTCTGCCTGTGACAAACATATAGTATAATAACCATTGCCACAATGAAGACATAAAGTCCCATTGTTTCACATCCCCTTGAGTCTACTCCATGCAGATATATACCCTGCTAGCAACAATTTCCTGTGCCTGTGGCTTTTGCCTTTGCCATTGTCACAATGGAACCTTGTGATATAATAAGTTGTTGCATCTGGGCTCTGCTTACCATGATGTGTTAGTGATCTCCATAGCCATGGGGCTCCTTTTATGACTAACAGTATCCCACTATCTGGCATGTCCATCACAGCCAAGGAGAGCCCAATACAGAACCATAAACTTACTTAAAATCTGAAAATTTTACAAGCTTTTAAAACTCAAGTTAAATAGCCCATGAGTGTGAACTTTGGAGATGATGATGTTGTATTACATTGTCAAAGACTTGGCCCTCCTGGTACTTGTACCACCACTTGTGTAGCCATTCACCAGCTGGATGTGGTCCACCTGGAGACACTTAAAATTAAATCACTATAAACACAAAGAGAAGATTTTTATGTGAACACAAGTTTTACTGCTTTTTAGGCATTGAAGAAAGATTGTAGTCTCACTTGACGAGAGTATATTTAACTTTATTAGGAACTCTTGCAAACTTTGTGATTATAAATACCATCTTCTATTTCCAGGAGCACACACTCTGGTGTGTTGTTGCCTAACAGACAAAGTAAATGTGTTGTAGTGCTAATTTGCATTTCCAAAAATGGTAAATGATGTTAAACAGTGTGTGTGTGTGTGTGTGTGTGTGTGTGTGAGAGAGAGAGAGAGAGAGAGAGAGAGAGAGAGAGAGAGAGAGAGAGAGAGAAATACCTATTCAGTCAAGTTCTCTGCATATTTTCCTTCTGAATAGTTCTAAGGATTCTTTTATATTGGAGATAAAAATCTAACATTAGACATATGAATGTGATCAGCAGATGTTTCTTCCTCATTCTGACTTAATCCTTTCTGTCTCTTGTGAATGTCTTTCAAAAAGTGTGCAGTAGAATAAGGTAGAAAAGACCAGTTATTAGATAGTAGTTTGTTGATTTATTTAGTGATTCACTTAAAGCACTGTCTGTACTGCCTGTTTGTCAAGTGTGACTTCACTGCTACCTGGAACAGAAAGACCCTAGCTGAGACAATGTGTTGTTGCCCCTAACAACCTGCTGACTACCTAGTATGTCTCTGTAAAGTCTCAGCCATCTCTCCAGTCTGAAACAGGGTTTTAATACCCACCAGTTCTCTAACACTCTGGATCCTATCAACTATTTTTCTACCTCAGTGGTTCTCACCCTGTAGGTCACGACCCTAGAGGGGTCACCTATCAAAAATTTATAATTCATAACAGCAGCAAAATCACAGTTTTTAAGTAGTAACAAAATACTTACATGGTTAGGGGTCACCACAACATGAGGAACTGTATTAGAGTCACAGCATTAGAAAGGTTGAGAACCACTGCTCTACGTGGAATTAGTATACAGAACAAAACTGCCTCCTACTTCAAACACCAATCACAAATATTGGGTCCAGGGATAGTCATACTTTTATCCATTGTGGCTACAAGCTGAGTTTCCTATATTGTCCTGCTCAGATTTAGTAATTTTTTATGATGACTGAAAAATTCAGGGAAGTTCTTACTTATATTTTCTCACTTGTTATAAAGCAAATAATGAAGACTAATAATGATCAGCCAAGTCAAGCATAGTGGTGCTCACCTTTAACCCCAACACTCAAAAGGCTGAGGCAGGTAGATTCCTGTGAATTCAAGGCCAGCCTCGTCTACATAGTGAGTTACAGGACAGCCAGGGCTGTGTAAAGAGACTTCGTCTCAACACACACACACACAAAGTTAACAGATCAGCCACATGAAGGGGAATGAGGTGCAAAGCCTGGTCTATTCTGACACTTATCTACCAGGACTGAATTGAAATCCTGCCATGAATCTACAGGTTTCCTGCTTGGTACCACAAGCAAATTGTGGTGATATTTTGTTTGTGCTCTAACAAATAAAGGTTTCCTGAAGATCAGAGGGAAGAGCTAGCTACTAGTTAGTCATAGATGCCAAGCAGTGGTGGCACACATCTTTAATCTGAGCACTTGGGAGGAAGAAGCAGGAAGATCAGGAGTTCAAGGGCACCTTGGGCTACATGAAATTGAATCTTTGTAAAAGAGAAACAGAGCCAGGTGGTGGTGGTGGTGGTGGTGGCGGCTCACATCTTTGAGCCAGGCGATGGTGGTGGTGGTGGCTCACATCTTTGAGCCAGGCGATGGTGGTGGTGGTGGCTCACATCTTTGAGCCAGGCGATGGTGGTGGTGGTGGCTCACATCTTTGAGCCAGGTGATGGTGGTGGTGGTGGCTCACATCTTTGAGCCAGGCGATGGTGGTGGTGGTGGCTCACATCTTTGAGCCAGGCGATGGTGGTGGTGGTGGCTCACATCTTTGAGCCAGGTGATGGTGGTGGTGGTGGCTCACATCTTTAATCCCAGCACTAAGGAGGTGGAGACAGGAACATACGCTCCATTTAGTCTGAGGGTCCTAAAGATAGGAGTTCGGCTTCTTTTCTGTCTGAGGATTCTGGAGAAGTGAGAAGCCTCTAATGGCTGCCTCCTTTGTCTTTCAGTGATTAGCCTGATATCTGGCTCTGGGTTTTTATTATTAAGACCAATTAGAATTCAAGCTACAGCAAATAAGCAAACAGTTGTGGAGGGTGTTAAATGACCACTAAGTGAAGAAAGGGATTTCGTACTCTAGAGGCATGTTCCTTCCTGAGCAAAACACCTGGTGGGCTAGGGTGGATATTGGGTAGGGTAATGCATACTGTCATTATTGAAAATGAATGTTGCAACTCTGGGGAGGGGCTGAGAGATACCCTAACTGTTCGGGAAGTCAGGCTATACCTAAAGAGCTGCTAGAACAGCTCAGCTCTAGAGGGAAAGGTATCCTGGCTGTTCAGGAAGTCAGGCTATACTTGAAGCTGGGCTGTGGTGGAGGATAGTCTCCCTACAGGATATAGCAATCTTACTTCTCTTCAGCTTCTACAGCTGAGTTTTGCTCCACCCCCTCCTTAACGGGGCGGGGGGGGGGGGGGCGTCTGAGAGTCCCAGCAAAGCTCCACTTCTCTCATCCTGCTAAAGGGGAAATCCCTGAAGAAATGTAGCAATCTCCTCCAGGTCCACTGAAAAATTGTTACTTTTTCTGCTCCACCTTGCTCAGTTCCCTAAAGGGGAAGTCTCTGTAAGGTTTTTCTACTCAGTCCATTAAGGTACATCTCAGCGAGTTCTTCTCTGTACCAGTGAATAAAGATCTTCACCCAAGACTTTTGTAAAAGAGATGTTTATGGGAAGGAAGAGTTCAGGAGAGTAGCTGCATCTGCCAGGGTGGAAAAAAACAGCCCACAACTGAACAGGCAGAGGGGTTTGCATAGAGGTTCTTGGGGACAGATTTTTCTCCAAGGATATTCAAGGATTGCTTAGTTATTCCTGCTCAGGAATTGGTTAGTTTCATTGTCCAGGGGAAGAAATGGCTGATTTCAGAGCCAAACTAGGTTTCTTTCACTGACCATTTTTAGCTTTTGGACTCTAATTCTAAGGCCTGGGCATATTTCTTTCACTAGCTTAGAAACCAAGTGTGTTCCTAGGTACTAGTTTCAGAGTCAGGACATGCTTCTTTAGTTCTGGGTTATGGGATAAAATGTTTCTTTCACTGGCTTGGGTCCCAGATCCAGGCTGTTTCTTTCACTGGCTCTGGTTTCAGGGCTACGGTAGATTTCTTTGGACTGCCCCTTTTTTCTACAATTACAGCTTTTCACAAAGAAGGCAAATCTTTAGTAACCAGACTGCCGCTTCTTGTCTTCCTAATTTGAATACACCTAGATCTGCTCTGGCACCTATGGGTGTGTGTTTTTATCATTAGATGATTATAATGATGCTAAGGTCACCTGGAGTATCAACATGTTATCCAGCCAGTCTTGAGACCAGCCACACCAGCGTACAGTGATGACATGTGGGATAACAGCCGGGAGCATGTTATCAGCACCCAGTGTAGTTGATGGGGCAATAGGCCAGTAACTTAAGGGCTCAGACTGGTTCAGTCCTACGGATTCAGTACTTGGTCTCCACACATCTTCCCATGTGCCTGAAAGAGCAGCCAGAAAAATTCAGAGGACCTATTTACCAGCTTCTGACAGAGGAACAAACTGCTAATCTGTCTACTAAAAGTGCTTTGTCATTTTTTTTAGTGTTTCCCCTTATTACAAAGTTTCATAAGTTCCTTATATATTCTAGACAGAAATATTTTATTATATACATTAGTTTGGTCTGTATTCTTATCTCAGTTGGACCAAAAAAATTTTTTAATCACACTGCCTCTTTTGAGTCCATTTAGAATATTTACATTTTTTATCACAACTGATAGGTTAAGGGCTTACATCAGCTATTATATTTTGGTATCTACTTATCCTCAATTTTTTGTTTGTCCTTTCTTCAAGTTATTTGAACATTAGTTTTAGAAATCAATTTGCTTTATCAATAGTATTGAGTTTATGTCTTTGCATGGAATTTTAGGAGTTTGCTCTGGAGACTGTTTTACAGATATAACTAGTCACTATCTAAATATATAAGCATCTTACCAATTGAGACAAAAATGCCAAGACCTTTTCCCTGTGCTCAGCTAGTGCTGAGCTAAGTTTCCCCTTCCATGTGTTTTCTGTGTACATTGGGAACCTTTTTTTTTTTTTTTTTTTTTTTTTTGCTTGCAACAAACAACAAACATAAACTAAGAAATCATAGAGGAGAAGGTAAGCCCAAATCTTAACTCTCTCTGTAGCTGCTTCTTTTATCTTGGTTTTGCAGATTCTTCCCCTATTGCTGCCTCTCTGCTCCAAGGCCTCTGATAGCCATTCTTCTGGGTTAGGTCCACTGGCAACAGATTCTGTTTTCCTCCATCTATATTATAAACTGAATATTTATGCCCAGGTTTGTGCCCTTACAAAATTCTAATGTTGAACCCAGGAATCCCCCACTGAGCCAGTATCTTGAGATAGGGCCACTAAAGAAATTGTTCACATTAAGTGAATGCATGGAACAGAGTTCTGATCTAATTAGATTAGCACTCTTATGAAAAGAACTAGAGGGGCTAGAGAGATGGCTTGGTGGTTAAGAGTAATGGCTGTTCTTCCAGAGGACCTGGGTTCAGTTTTGAGCACCCACATGGTAACTCACAATTGTCTGTAACTCTAGTTGCAGGGAGGCGGCTGACAACTTCTTCTGGCCTCCAAGGGCATCAGGCACACATGTGAGGCACAGACATACATGCAGACAAATACCCACACATAAAATAAATAATTAAAAAAAAACCCTGGGGATGGCTCCTCAAATAAAGTGCTCAATTGTGAGAACCTAAATTTGGATGAGCAGAACCTGCTCAGTTCTAGAGTAGACCACATCTGTAATCCTAGCACTCCTACATCATGATGGGAGGTGAGACCGGAAAATCAACTGGTGTTCATTGGCCAAACAGCCTGATGTATACAGCAGTGAATGCTCTACCCTGTCTAAAGATGGAAGATGGTTCCCCGGCCTCCACAACTGTGCCATGGTACACAATTCCAGCACTCATAAGAATAAGCACAATGACCTTCATGAATTGACTAGAAGCAACCTTTTAGGCACTTTGACCTTGGGCTTCCCAGCCTGCAGATTGAGAAATAGCTTTCTGCTGTATAAGAAGCCAGTCTGGGGTATTTCATTAAAGGCTAGTACAGACTTGATATCATAAGTGTATAAGAAGGGTATTTTGCTAGACACAGAATTCTTATTTGATATTCCTTTTTTTTCAACCCTTGGAAAATGTTGTTCCTCTTTCTGGCCTCCATGGTTTCTGCTAAGGAATCCTTTGTCATTATAGTTGCTTTTCCCCTATAGGTAAGGTGTCATTTCTTTCTTGCTACTTTCAAAACTATTTTTCCAGTACTTGGGATTAAACCCTCACAAAGCATTCTATCATCCCTGGCCCCTCAAGACATTTTTATTTTGATATGTCTTACTGTGAATTTCTTTGTATTTAATAGTATCGGAGTTTGCTCAGCCTCTTGAATGTGTAGATTTACACTATTTGTCAAATGTGGACAACTTTCAATCATTACTTCCTTGAGTGCTTTTTAGACCTAGGCTTTCCCTCCCTCCTTTAGGGACTCCAGAGAATTGGGTGTTAGATCTTTTGTTAGAGACCAGTGGTTCCTTCGTCCATCCTCACCCAACTCACCCTGTCTACTTTGTGCCACTTCTTCAGTTTGGACAGTATCTTTATTCTTTCTCTTAAGTTAACTGTTCTTAATCCCAACACAATTTTTATAGACCTTGAAAGAACAATACTTAATTTTATTTGGAATAACAGGAAAGCCAGAATTGCCAAAACAATTTTGCTCAACAAA
The DNA here is from genome assembly GCA_004025045.1 of Sigmodon hispidus. Taxonomy (NCBI): domain Eukaryota; kingdom Metazoa; phylum Chordata; class Mammalia; order Rodentia; family Cricetidae; genus Sigmodon; species Sigmodon hispidus. Next base: position 103,636 of record PVIH01005148.1, on the reverse strand, counting down.
AGAACTTCGGGAGGCATCACCATCCCCGACTTCCAATTATACTATAGAGCTACAGTAATAGAAACAGCCTGGAACAGGCATAAAAACAGACTTGTGGATCAATGGAATCAAATTGAAGACCCCGACATTCACCCCCACACCTATGAACACCTGATTTTTGACAAAGAGGCCAAAAATATTCAATGGAAAAAAAGATAGTATCTTCAACAAATGATGTTGGCATAACTGAATGATAGTGTGTAGAAAAATGCAAATAGATCCAAACTTATATCACCCTGCACAAACCTTAAATCCAAGTGGATCAAAGACCTCAACATAAACCCAGCTACACTGAACTTGATAGAAAAGAAAGTGGGAAATACCCTCTAATGCATTGGCACAGATGACCACTTCCTAAGAGTAACAACCAGTAGCACAGACACTAAGAACAACAATAAGTGGGACCTCCTGAAATTGAGAAGCTTCTGTAAGGCCAAGGACACAGTCAATAAAACAAAACAACAGCCTACAGAATAGGAAAAGATTTTCACCAACCCTACAGGTGAGAGAAGACTGATCTCTAAAATATATAGAGAACTCAAGAAACTAGAGCCCAAAACCTTGAATAACCTAATTTAAAAAAAAAAATGGATGGGCTGGAGAGATGGCTCAGTGGTTAAGAGCACTGGCTGCTCTTCCAGAGGACTGGGGTTCAATTCCTAGCACACACATGGCAGCTCACAACTGTCTGTAGTTCCAGTTCCCAGTACCAGGCAAGCACCAAGGCAAATAAATAAAAGTAAATAAAGTTTTTAAAAAAAAATGGGGGGGCTGGAGAGATGGCTCAGAGGTTAAGAGCACTGACTGTTCTACCAGAGGTCCTGAGTTCAATTCCCAGCAAAACCACATGGTGGCTCACAACCATCTATGATGAGGTCTGGCGCCCTCTTCTGTAAAACTGTATGCATAATAAATAAATAAATCAAAAAAAAATGGGGTTCAGAACTAGAAAGGGAATTCTCAGCAGAAGAATTAAAAATGGATGAAAGGCACATGAAAAAGTTTTCAACATCTTTAGCCATCAGAGAAATGCAAATCAAAACCACTTTGAGATACCACCTTACACCTGTCATAAAGGCTAAGATTAAAAACACAGATAACAGCCTATGCTGGAGAGGATTCGGAGCAAGGGGAACACTCTTCCATTGTTGGTGGGAGTGTAAACTTGTTCAGCCACTCTGGAATGCAGTATGGTGGTTTCTCAGAAAACTGGGAATCAATCTTCCCAAGGATCCAGCAATACCACTTTTAGGCATATACCCTAAAGACTCACATTTGCACCCCAAAAGCATTAGCTCAACTATGTTCATAGCAGCATTATTCGTAATAGCAAGAACCTGGAAACAACCTAGATGCCCCTCAACTGAAGAATGGATTAACAAACTGTGGTACATCTACACAATGGAGTACTACTCAGCAGTAAGAAAAAATGATATTGTAAAATTTGCAGGCAAATGGATGGATTAGGAGAATATCCTCCTGAGCGATGTATCACAATCCCAGAAAGATAAGCAGGGGATGTACTCACTCATTAGTGGACTTCAAAAAAATATATAAAAAGAGAGAGATGTCATTGTACACAATAACTCAAGGCTAGAACATAGCTAAATGACACAATGCCTGACTTCTGCATTGATGGCCTCTGGCAGGGGTGTGGGTGAGGAAAGACTTGTTTTTTTTAAGGGTCTGGCCACAGGGAGTTTATGATGCTCCAGTAAGTAAATGAGCAGCATGAATGGGCATTTTTGTAAATGGGGAGATCAAAAGTGTGGGCATGAATCTAAGAGGTCTGATAACTGAGTTTGATGGGGTGCATGATGTAAAAATCACCAAATAATAAATATATATATATACTTTAAAAAGTTAATTGTTCTTTTTTACTAATTCATATCAATTATACAGATTAATAAAGTTTTCTGTGTCATTTGCTTATAAACAATACTACTGACTTTTCTATATTTACTTAACCTATTTGGGTGCTATGAAAAGAAACAAAAACTAAGCTACTTTTATAAAAGACTTTCATTTTTATTATCATTATTATTGTGTGTGTGACTGGATGTGTGAGTGTGTGGGAGTGGGTGAGTGTATGTGGGTGGACATGCATGTATGTGAGTGTGTGAGCATGTGTGTGAGTGTGTGTGAGCATTGTGTGTGAGAGCATGTATGTGAGTATGTGTGAGCATGTGTGTGTGTGAGCATGTGTGAGTGTGTGTGTGAGCATGTGTGAACATGTGTGTGTGAGCATGTGTGTGTGTGAGAGAGAGCATGTGTGTGAGCATGTGTGTGTGAGAGAGAGCATGTGTGTGAGTGTGTGTGTGTGAGCATGTGTGAGTGTGTGTGAGAGAGCATGTGTGTGTGAACATGTGTGTGAGCATGTGTGAGTGTGAGTGTGTGTGAACATGTGTGTGAGCATGTGTGAGTGTGTGTGTGTGAACATGTGTGTGAGCATGTGTGAGTGTGTGTGTGCGTGTGTGTGTGTGTGTGTGTGTGTGTGTGTGTGTGTGTGTGTGTGTGTGTGTGTGTGTGTGTGTGTGTGTGTGTGTGTGTGTGTG
>PVIH01005148.1:79716-100942 GCA_004025045.1 Sigmodon hispidus | reverse complement strand
GCATGTATGTGAGTATGTGTGAGCATGTGTGTGTGTGAGCATGTGTGTGAGTATGTGTGAGCATGTGTGTGTGAGCATGTGTGTGTGTGTGAGCATGTGTGTGTGAGAGAGCATGTGTGTGAGTGTATACATGGATGTACATGTGCCACGGCATGTGAGCAGAAGTCAGAGGACAGTTTTCTGAAGTCTGTCCTTCCACTGTGGGATCTAAAAAAGGAAATAAAACTTTTTCCTCTGGCTTCCATGGAAAATGCTTTCACCTGGTGGATCACCTTGCCTGCCCCTGGATTGCTTCTAAACTGAAATTTGGGGTTGTTTGGTTTTTAAGCTTTTATAATCATATGGTAATTAAACATAGTAATGTGTTCCACTCGACAGTTCCATGCCTATTTATATTTTAATTACTTACTCCACTATTACCTTCTCACTTTCCCTGCTAGTCTCCTGCCCACTGTTTTTATATTCTTTAGTCTCATTTTCTTGTTTTATTTCAGGGCACAAGCTCCCACTAGGCAGCTCAAGCTGGCCTGGCATTCATTATGTAACCCAGGCTGGCTTCTAGCATGTGATGGTCCTCCTGTGTCAGCCTCCTGAGTGCCAAGTTATATGGGATTACACACATGTGCCACCTACCAGCCCACAATGTATCACCTATATAATGTTTAATGGATTGTCAGGGCCAGTCAGTGGAAAGACTCAGTAGGAATAATGGAAGCAAACATACTTGTTGGTGGCCAGCTACCAGAGAGGAACACTTGTAGGGCCATAATCACCACAGGATTATGACCTATACTGGATTGAGAAAATCTTTTCATATAAGACTAGCATTAAATTCATTCATTTATGACCATCTGTTCATGAGGGTGGAGCCCCATGACCTACTTATCTTCCATTAGGCCCCAATTTTACAGGTTCCACTACCTCAATGCTAAAGTCTCGGGCACCTGTGTGAGACAAACCATATCCAACCAATGGGTACCAAGTCAGATGTGTTTTCACACTGTTCCTCTAACAGCAGAACAAAAGGTGGGCGAAAGAGGGAGGTTGGAGAGAAATCTGAAGTGTTTTATAAATTTTTCACCCTTGCTCTTCAACTTCTTCTTGGTTTAGGCTGTGGGTCTGTCCTGAATGCAAAAGGTGACATTGAGATGGATGCTAGTATCATGGATGGGAGGGACCTGTCTGCAGGAGCAGTGTCGGCTGTGCGCTGTATTGAAAATCCCATTAAACTTGCTCGACTTGTTATGGAAAAGGTACATGTGATGGAAGCATCACTTCCTGAGAAGCTGTTCTTGCTGAACTTCTGGGGTGAATGGGCCAGATTGTGAGCAGTGCTGGAGCTCACTGCTCTAAACACACACAGCGCCATTGGACTGTCACAGACCAGCCATTACTTGGGTCCTGTTTGATGACTAATAACTGTGTGACTGACATATGGTGACTTTGTCATCTCCTGGCCTTCCTTAAGTCATCTGGGCACAGCCCAGTGACAGATCATTTAACTATGGCTAACCAAAGCTTTGGGAGTTGACTGCAAGCACAGAGGAAAAAAGGGGAGGAAATACAGTTCAGTTTTCATTTGGGGACCTTTTAACACTAAAAAAAAAATAGTAATTATTTGCACACCATAGAACTGGTAAGATATATATTTAAATTTAAAAACAAAACACAAAAAAAATCTTCTTTCTCCCTTCCAACTCTGGCTTAGACACCTCATTGCTTTCTCACTGGCCATGGTGCAGAGAAATTCGCAGCAGACATGGGGATTCCAGAGATTCCTGTACAAAAACTGATAACAGAGAGAAGCAAGAAGCACTTGGAGAAAGAGAAGCTTGAGAAGGGGGCCCAGAAAGCTGACTGCCCTAAGTAAGTTCTAGATGCCACCCATACTTGCGGTGTCACACAGGTGGGGAGTTTGGCAGTGTCCCCTCACCTGCGTTCCCTGAGTAATTGAAACTGTGGAAGGAAGGCAACTCTCCTTGGCTGTAACTTTACCCTCATTTACTCCTCCTGTGTGCATAAGAAATCAGACTGACAGAGCTCTTGTCTGGCACGGTTAAGCAGAAGGCTGCTAGCCAGGCTTGGTGGCACACACAGAATCCCAGCCATCAGGAGGCAGGACAAGAGGACAGGCTTCAAGACAGCTTGAGCTGTGAATTGAGACCCCAGCTCCAAAACTAGTGACAATTCAGTAGGACCCAGTCTCTAGAGTCCATCAGATGTCAACCTTCAAAACACCTAGGCAGAATATATATATATATGTATATGTGTATATACATATATATTTCCCTTTCCTAAAAGATAAGTTTTGACGGGTCTACAACAGAGAGGCCCTGCAGGTATAATGTACAAATCTCTGGGACAATTCTAATGCCTTTCCAGGTTATGGGATTGAAGATGTTAGCATACTATTTGTCCCACTTGCTCTCAGATGGGGTCGTGCTATGTAGCCCAGGCTAAGCCTGGAATGTGAAATCCTCCTGCCTCGGCTTCCCAGGGACTAGGACTTGAGGCTCTTCTATCTGCGGACTACAGTCAGAGGAAGGAGGCTGCTGGGTCAGTGTTCATTTTCAAAGCAGCTTTCTGAAAGTTGTGTATGAGCTGAGGGTGTGGTTTAGTAGTAGAGTATGTGCTTATTGTGCATAAAGCCCTGGACTCAATGCTCAGCACTAAGGGAAAAAAATACCTCAAACTGTACGTCTGTACCAGTTAGTGCTGCTCTTAGATATAAACGAGTGGACTCTTACCCTGGACCTGCAATTTAGAGAGGTCAGAACAGAACACAAAATGCATGTGGTGCCTTTGTCACTCAGCATTGGCCCAGCATTACTGGTTACCCCTGGCCTCTGTTCCTGTCACCAACACTGTGCAGCCTCAAGGGAGAAAAAGCTTTTCAGCCTGTCTTGCTGACTGCCCCTTCTTGAGAGCAAAGGCTTCCTGAGCCTAAAATCTGGGCTGTGTCACTTTTGACATCGGAAATGAACAATTTTGAGATGTCTGGGAAGATACAAATAACAGGACTTAGGTAAGAGAAGGGGAATGATGTAGGAAGTAACTTGTATAGTGCTTATACCATGAAGGAATGTTCCCTGTCAGGGGCAACGATCGACTTCTCTGCCCATGTGTTTCAGTTTAAGCTTCTGAAGGTATTAATGAGTTAGTGCCATCTTTCTAAGAGTTAAACTTGTGTATATGTTCATTTCAATAAGAATCACTTATACCATTTAAATTTTTCTGGTAGCCACATAAAAAAGTGAAAGAAACATATAAAAATGAAATTTTTTTTTTTGTATAATGGGGTCTAGTAGCCTGGAACTCACTATGTACACCAAGCTTATCTCAGACTCACAGAGATCCATCTGACTCTGCCTCCTGAGTTCTGGGATGGATATACTCTTTAAAGTAAGAATTCAAAGGACCAAGTGGAAATCTGCCTGCTAGTGACATGTAGAATAAAACAAATGTTTCCTTGATCCCAAAATGTTAACATATAATGTAGGAATTTAAGTGATTCTAAGTTACAGTGTCACTTGGGGACTGTTCCTCATCTTCATCCTCTTCCTTTATCTGCTTATTTTCAACAGAAACTCAGGAACGGTGGGTGCTGTTGCCTTGGACTGCAAAGGAAATGTGGCTTATGCAACCTCTACTGGAGGAATTGTCAACAAAATGGTTGGCCGAGTTGGAGACTCACCTTGCATAGGTAAGACAGAAATAGTTTGTAGAAAGAGTTTTTGGCCCGTCTGGCAGGTGGTCCACCTTCATGTTACAATAGTTCATGTCCTTCCCCTTACCCTCCATGTCATCAGATTCTCACCTTTTCTGATGTCATTTCCTTTCCCCTCTCGGTGGCAGCTTCTAGGAGTGGCAATTAGGTTGGTAGAAGTTGTTGGGGACCATTGCTATGAGGTGTTAACATCTAATAGGCACATCAGTTTCCCCAGGATTACATTTTGGGGACATATTGGGAGAGAAAGTAGAGATGATGATGCTAAAACTGTCACAGACTCTGCAGCCATACCTGTCTTCTCCGTAGCCCAACCCCAGTTTCAGGGTCCTCTGATCGCTTGTAGAAGGCTGAACACATAGTACCTCCTCCCAGGCATGGCTCGCATTAACAATAAAAACTTAAAGCTGGAAAAAAATGGACTGGGGAGATGACTTAGGGGAAAATATCAGCCATGCATGTATGAGGACATGAGTTCAGATCCAGTAAAGGTGGATCAGCAGTGTTCATCTGTAACTCTATTAAGAAAGAGATTTATTTATAAAGGACGACTCCAGGAGAGTTGGTGGCTTTGCCAGGGTGAGAAAGGACAGCCAACAACTGAATAGGCAGAGGGGCTTATATAGGGCTTCTTAGGGGCAAAGTTTCTCTGGGGAGAAGATTTTCTGCTCAATGATTGGTTAATTTTTCTGATCAGGGATTGTTTGGTTTCAGCAGAATTGGCTCTGATTTCAGGGGCAAACTGTGGCTTTTTTCACTGGCCCTTTTTAGTTTATTGACTCTAATTTTAAGGCCAGGGAATATTTCTTTCACTAGCTGTGATTCTAGGGACAAAGTATGTTTCTTAGGTTCTGGGTTCAGGCTAAGGTGTTCTTTCACTGGCTCGGGTCTCAGGGCCAAGGTGGGTTTCTTTGGCTGGCCCATTCCCTACACCTCTGTCTCTACCTCTAAGATATAATCTTATGTATGTAGCATGAGCATTGTGTTTGAACTTTTTGACTGTTGTTGCTCAGTTAGAACCAGTCACCTTTTTTTTTAACAGGAGCTGGAGGTTACGCAGACAATAACCTTGGAGCCGTTTCAACCACAGGGCATGGGGAAAGTATTCTGAAGGTGAATCTGGCCAGACTTGCCCTCTTCCATGTAGAACAAGGTATGTAGGCTGTGAAAAAGTGCATAACTGGTAAAGACAAGTTCATTGCAACTATTTGATCACTGGCAGGGTAGTGTATGGAACCTTCCTTGCACCAAGGTAGTTCATACTATTCTAATACATACCTACATTCTGGTAGTATCAGGAATGGAAGAAGCTTTAGAATACTGTTCCAGAAGGTGCCTGTGGAGGTAGAGACAGGAGGACCACTGGGATTTGCTGGATGGCCGTGGGGGTGGGGGGAGACAAAACTCCAGTAAGAAACACCATCTCAAGGGACTAAAGCAGAGCATGATGGAGTAGGACACCTGGTGTCCTCTGATTTCCATGCATACGTGTGGGAGGGACATACATGGGTATATACATAACTCATGCCTGCTGTTCTCTTTCACATCACAGAAGAAAGGCAGTAGAGAGGTTAACCTTGACCATAGTGTAAGAGGGAAGATGTCTCTGTCCCCTTTAAGCTCGAGTGGGGTAGTACTTGCATGACCAGATGCCTGACAAGGAACGCCATAAGAAAATTTGTTTTGTTTCACACTTTGAGGAAGTATGGGCCACAGTGGTGAACAGCTTTGTGGCAGTGGGAATGTGTAGCAGTTTCTTACTCATATCTCAGTGGACCAGGAAACAGACAGGTTAGGAGGCAGGGCCAGTCCTCACTTCCTTTCCCAGAACCCACTTTCTCCAGTGAGCCCAGCCATAGATTTCACAATGTCCCAAAGCGACAACATAGCCGGGGGCCAGGTGTCCACACATGGGAGCCTGTGAAGAATATCATGTGTGATGTTTCTCAACCTCTCCTTGTTTTCAGGAAAGACTGTAAATGAGGCTGCTGAGTTGGCATTGAATTATATGAAGTCAAAGCTCAAAGGCCTAGGTGGCCTCATCTTGGTCAGCAAAACAGGAGACTGGGTAGCAAAGTGGACCTCTGCCTCCATGCCCTGGGCAGCAGTGAAGAATGGCAAGCTGCAGGCCGGCATTGACCTTTGTGAAACCAAGACCCAGGACCTGTGTTAAGCCCCCAGAAGATTGTAATCTACTTGCTAGCCTGGAAGTGAAGTTGAGCTGCCTGGGTAGAGACCTAGCTTAATCAATTAGATGTAGACATGGAAAACTTATGCGGTCTGTCCCTCTTTTTGTTGCCTTGATCAATAAGTCAATGAATGCTTGGTTGAGGGTCGGGTTCTGGAGCAATGAGAGATGCCTGTGTTAAGGCCATTGAAGATGGAAGCCCTGGGGGCCCTTCTTTCCCAGTCTCCATCCTGCATGGCTAGAAGGGAGCTGCTAGATTTTTACCACAGAGCCGCCTCTGGGCTGGGAATGCCTTTTGGATCAGGAGAACAGAAATGTGCAGAGGCTAAGCTGGGAGGGTGGGGGGGGGGGGAAGGGCTGAAGAAAGGTGTCTGAGGGAAAGAGCCAAATCCAGGTGAAGCTCAAAATGTGCAAGTTTATTCTAAGTCACTAGAACCCCTGGAAAGATGTGCAGAGAGAAGCTCTTTGTCTGCAAGGGGGAAATGGATCTTTCTAGAAAATTCAAACTTCTCCAACATGTATCTGGGTACTTGAGTCTCCGTAGCCACCCAATCTGTATACAATGGAGTCTGTGGAATTTTGTAATGTCTAGGTTTTTCTTGGCTCACAGGTGAGCTCCTAAAAGCCATCTCCACCTGTCCCCAGCTCCATTTGTCCTCACATGGGCTTGATTGGGCTCATGGCCTTTCCAGCCTCTCCAACAGCGAGAGTTGGCAGGTGGCTTTCGAGAAGTCACTGACTTGCTGAGAGAGTAGACGTCCAGTGCTTTGGGACAGCCCCACCCACACTGAATCCAATGTTCAGAGTGGTGAGCATGACACAGAAAGCAGTCTCCTCGGTGCGGAGTGCCCTGTGCACCTGTTACCACCCTGGAAATGGCACGTCTGCAGTGGATGTCTGCTCAGCTTTTTAGTCTATCAGGGATTCCCTTCTCTCTGGGAAGAAACTGGTTAACTTTAAATTCCACATGCCACTAATAAAATGTATTTTTGAAAGAATAAGTGTGGTTAGGTGTCACTGTTGACCAAGACCAGAACAGATACAAGTTCCCCTCTTGGTCCCTCAACAGATGCAGAGACCTTTTAAGGGTGGTAAGTAAGTGTGATATATTCTGCCTCATAGAGTTTAGTGGGGAGATTTTAGAAGCATTGAACTTTCTCTGAGTGTTTAGGCAGAAAAAAAATACATCATTTCCAAGTCTCAGTGAACACTTTGCCCAGGTTCACAATGGCTCCTGATCCAAGACCCTCTTGTGAGCTGTGGCTGTTCTGCATTGAAGAGAAAGAGAGGTTCTTAGAGTCAGAACTGGGTTTGGAACTGCCCCTGCTCACTACCCAAGGGACCCTGGGAGAGGTAACATCCAAGAAGATTTTATCCAGGAAAGTCCTCCAGGGCTCTGAAGATTAAGTGGAAGTAAAGAAAAACTTAGTGCATCATAAGGATTCACTTGACAAATTCAGAAACTATAGCTGTTCCCTGTGTGAAAACAGTTATGCATTTATAAACTGAAAGTCTCAGGATGCAGGACCTGCTAACTAAACAGGAAGCATTTTGTTAAGGGGCATGTTTGTTTGCTAGTGCTGCCACAATAAAATGCCTTGGGGAGGGTAGTTATCAGAAGTGTATTTTCTCAGTTCTGGACACTGGAAGTCCAATATCAAAAAATGAAATTTTTGGTTAGTTGGTTGGTTGGTTGGTTGGTTGGTTGGTTGGTTGGTTGGAGGCTTTAGAGGGTATTGTTTTGTTAGGGGTGTGTGTGTGATTTGTTTTGGTTTTTTGAAACAGAATCTCTCTGTACAGTCTAAGTTGACCTTTGAATTCTCAGTTCTTCAGCCTCAGCCTGCCAAGTACAGAGATTATAGGCCTATAGACATGTACCACCCTGCTTGGCCACCTAATATGAGATTTTCTCTGAATAGCCTTCTTGTTACATGAACACCAGTCACATGAATTTGAATTTCTCCAGTCCCACCACACCCTCATTTTAAGTTCATCGCTCCTTTGATGGCCCTGTCCCTAGATGCTATACATTCTGAGTTACTGGGAAAGGAAGAGTCTTAGAGACCCATCCTGTGAACTAAAAGGGTAGCAGTAAACAAAGCAAAGACCATGGTAGGAACTGAAAATGGAAGAGACCCTTGGGAGAAAAAAATAGCAACTAGATAGCTGGAAAAGGGACATGGAGACAGAGAAGGCAAAGGAAGATGTGACCTTGAGCTTCTCTGTCCTGCCATGCACAAGGGAGGTGGCCCTGGTTAAAGGACCCCTAGAGCCTTTCCCACTCTGCAGGCTGTCATTTTGTCTTATTGATAGTGTCCTTTGACTTATAGATGCCTCTCAGTTTTAGGAGGTCTCATTTATTAATTGTTGATCTCAGTGTCTGTGCTACTGGCGTTATATTCAGGAAGTGTCTCCTGTGTCAATGCACTCAGAACTGATCTCTAAAATATATAAAGATTTCAAGAAACTAGACATCAAAAAATCTAATTAAAAATGGGGTGCAAATCTAAACAGAATTATCAACAGAAGAATCTTGAATATCTGAGAAACACTTAAAGAATTGTTCAATATTCTTAGCCATTAGAGAAATTTAAATGAAAATGACTGCGATACCATCTTACACCAATCAAAATGGCTTAGATAAAAAACACTAATGACATCTTATGTTGAATTATATGTTGAAGAGGATGTGGAGCAAGGGAAACACTCCTCTGCTACTGGTGGGGAGTACAAACTTCTTCAGCCACTTTGGAAGTCAGTATGGAGGTTACTCAGAAAATTAAGAATCAATATACCTCAAGACTCAAGCTTACCACTCTTGGGTGTATACCCAAGGGATGCTTGATTATTCCACAAGGACACTTGCTCAGTTATGTTTTATCTGTAATAGCCAGAACCTGGAAACAACCCAGATATCTCTCAACTGAAGAATGATACATCTACACAATGGAGTATTACTCAGCTGTTAATAACAATAACGTGAGGAAAAATGAAAATAAATGGATAGAACTAGAAAAAAATCATCCTGAATGAAGTAATCCAGACCCAGAAAGACAAATATGGTATGTACTCATAAGTGGATAATAACTATAAAGTAAAGAATAACCATGCTGCAATTCACAGCCCCAGAGAGGCTAGGTAACAAGGTGGGCCCAAAGAGGGGTACATGGATTTCCCTGGGAAAGAGAAACAGATCTCCTGAATAGAGTAGAGACTGATGGAGATGGGAACATGAAGGATTGGGGGTGGGGGTAATGAAAGAGTCATCTATGTTGATGGGGGAGATTGGGACCATATAGAAACTTGGTGCAAGGGAAACTCCCAGAAATCTATAAGGATGGCCCCAGCTAAGACTCCTAGAAATAGTGGAGAGGGACCTGAACTGACCATGTACTGTAACCAGATTAGCAACTACTCCAACTGCCATCAAAGAACTTCATCCAATGAATGATGGAAGCAGACAGAGATCCACAGCCAAGCACTGGGCTGAGCTTAGGGAATCCTGATGAAGAGAGGGAGGAAGGACTGTATGAGCCTGGAGCTCAAGATTATCACATAAGGAAACCCACAGAGGCAACTAACCTGGGCTCATGGGAGCTCACAGACTCTGGACCAACCTCGAGGGAGCCTGCACCGAGCTGACTGGGCCCTCTACATACGTGTGACAACTGTGTAGCCTCATCGACTTGTGCAACTCCTAGTTAAAAACAGGGCCTGTCCCTAAAGCTTTACCTGGCTTCCAGGAACCTGCTCCTCATATTGGTTTGCCTTGTCCAGCCTTAATACAAAGGGAGGTGCTTAGTCCTGCCTCAATTTGATGTGCGATGCTTTTTTGACCCTCGTGGGAGACCTGCCCCTTTCTGAACAGAAACAGAGGAGTGGATGGGTGAGGGTGAAAAGAAAAGAAGGGAGGGGAACTGCAGTCCGGATGTAAAATAAATGAATAAATTTAATTAATAAAATAAAAGACCACTAGATAACTCCAATATTACTTCTTGGGCTGAGCAGTTGTGATCCTGGGGTACCTGATAACCCCTTATGTAAGATCTCAGTGTGTATTTTTGCCTTCAGACCTTGGTTCTAGTGAGATCCACCAGAATTTCCCAAGTGGAGACCACAAGTGGTTCCCCTACGCCACTAACAAACTAGCAATAAACCATCCAGGAGAGAATGACAATCAACTGAGTGAGCACTCCTACACCACAAGAGGGCAGCAAACGCTTTCAAGACCCTACCCAGAACATTTGGAATTGACAGGGTTCCTTTCCAACCAAATGCAGTTTATTTCAGAGCAGAGCTGTCCACCCCAGGCCAGCTGCTGGCCCCCAGGGTCCAAGAATCAAGCTGCCTAGCCCTTGCCTTCAGTAGCATCTTTCAGCCAAAAAGACAAGTAAATTGCCATTTGGTACCAGCCAAAGTGAAGGGATAATTAGGATCAGGAGAAGACCAGAGCCTAGGCAACTCTACAACAAGAGAGATGGAAGCCAGCCCTGTGCCAAGTGGCAGAGAATAGTCTCAGGTAAGGAAGGACCTCTACCTTGTAGCTGCTGTTGGGAAATGGTTTTATTCGTGTCTTCAAATAAACCCTCTCACATGGTCCTTATTGGCACAGGCAAAGGTGGGGTGGGTATCCCCAGAAATGTAGGGTGAAGGGAAGCAAGGCAAGGCCATTCCTCCAAGATCCCCCTTTAGTCATCTTTGTACAAAATCCTCACTATGTTTGGATTCTATTCTAGGGCAATGAAGAATGACCCCAAGAAGCTTGCTCAGCTGAAAACACAGGTGTCCTGCTCCCTGCAGGAGGGAAGCTGTAACCCTGGGAAGAATGGGGACCAGCAGAAATCAGAGGCAACCTGAGGTTAGGAATGAGGTAGGGTGGATGTCTGGTCTATGGGTAAGAAATGGGATGGGTGAGTATGGTGTATGGGTGCCATTTGTGATCCCTCCACAGTATAAATGCCACATGTGGACATCCAGGAAGAGTTGAGCCACAGTGAGTTCTGTGTCTCCTGAGAAATCATAAATGCATAAAGAAAACTCAGGGACAATCTAGACCTTGTGAAAATTATTATGAGAAAGACAGACAGACAGACAGACAGACAGACAGAGAGACTAAGGTGTCCCTCAGAATATGTTAAATCTATGTCAGCTTCTCCACTTGTGAGTCCTCTGGTTCCTACTCTGATGTCATCCAGATCTAGGGGCAACCCAAAAGCACTCTTGGTCAGAGGTTGGAGAAGCCAACTCATGCTGACAACTTTATGCTTCAAATTCTGTTTTTCCTCAGCTTGACATTAAAGTGAAATTGGGTTTTCAGAACCCAAGTTCATGTGTTCTGTACAGAATCTAGAGAATATTGATAACTGCACAATAGTGTGGGTCAGACATGATTGAATTAATAAACAAAACCGTGTGGGAGAGAATTTAACCAATATCTCAGAGTTAGCATCTACTATGCAATTACCAGAACTTTGTTATAACAAGAAGCAGAGGTTGAATGTAGGTGGAATTTTCCTGTGTCCCACAGCCGCTTGGTTTCAAGTAAACACACAGAGGCTTATATTAATTACACACTGTTTGGCCTATGGCTCGGCTTCTTGTTAGCTAGCTCCTACATCTTAACTTTTCTATATTTTGCCACGTGGCTTTATGACATTACTTGTTCCATTATATCTTGCTACTTGGGCAGCTGGATCATGTCTCCCTGACTCTGCCCTTCTCCTATATTTCTGTTTGGAATTTCCACCTGCCTCTAAGCTACCTTGCAATAGACCAAAACAACTTCTTTATTAGCCAGTGGTAGCAACATATATTCACAAGTACACAAAGACCACCCCACAGTACTTCCCCTTTTTTGTCTAATCAAAAAGGAAAGTTTTAGCTTAACATAGTAAAATTACATATAACAAAACAGTTAAGCAAGAATTACAGTTACAATACCTAATCTATTTGTATTTAGAAAAATTAAATACCCTATTCTATTTTAATGAGTCTAAAGTTTCATATCTAATTTACCTTTATTATGACTAAGGAAAACATTCTAGTCTTCAGCTCCATCAAAGACCCAGAAGGATATAATATTTCCTCAGTAAACAGGAAGTACATTGCAAGTGACTTCCAAATTCTAGAAATGATAGAGACATCTGGATGCCTAGACAGTCACCCAAAGTTCCTCTGCAACAATAGGGCATCCATCTTCAACCTATAGGCCTAGAGTCTTGGGCAGACTTTTTAGTGTAACTGGAAATTTGAAGGATTTTCTCTCCTATTGGCAAAGATTATCAGCTGTTTTCCTGTGTCCTGCAGAATGTCTGGAAGTTTCTTCTGTGAAGCAAGAATCTGAAGAAGCATCTTGCCTTGTTTTAGCAAAGTTCAGTGATCACTCTCCTATGGGTCCTGCATGTCCAGTTTGTACAACATACTGTCAAGCAGTCCAGAAAAGAGCAGTTTCTTGCCCAAATGGCTAGTCTTTTCCACATTGTAAGCAAACTCCAAGTTGGGCACCAGATATTATAGAAATTCCACAAATTACTGATGAATGGATTACTTATTAAGGAATGTCCATAGTAAGATTAATTCACAGATACAGGACAAGACAAATTCAGTTACAGAGTCCTTGGAAGTCTGGGGGTCAATCAGATATTGCTTCACACTGCCTGATCTGGTCCTTACCAGGTGTGCAAGAGAGAAGGGCCTTGCATACATGTGTCCCAGTTCTTAAACTAGCTCAAAGGGCACACCCTAGGAGCTGGCACCCAAAGGTCACAGGTGGAAGGATATGTGTTCTTCACCGCAGTTGGAGGCAGATACAATGGTATACACCTGTATTCCAAACACTGATGAAGAAAGAGGCTCAAGAGTTTAAGGCCAGCCTCAGCCACATAATGAGTTTGAAGCCAGCCTGAGTTACAAGAGATCCTACTTGCTAAAATCAATAAGTTGAATCTTCTCATCCTAGAGGACAACAGCTCAAAAGTCACCACTTAATACCTTGATGGGCCCCAGATTCTTATCTTAAAGGTCAACAATATTTCACTAAATACAATTTAATAAAATTCCTTTGAATCTGAGCACAGTGGTACAAGTGTAGCCTCAGCTTCTTGGAGGACTGAGACAAGAGAATTATTTGAACCTGGGAGTTCAAGACTATCCTGAATAACACAGCAAATCTTACCTGGACAAAAATAACCTTTAATGCAACCAAGGCAGTGCATATGAACTGGAGAAATTTTAAAGAGTAAAGTAAAAACAGAACAGCCTGAAGGTGGCTCAGTGACAACAGGCTGGATATGCAAATTAGAGGTCTTGAGTTTGTATCTCCCCAGCACCCGTGTAGAAAGTCAGGCATGGTGCTGCAGGCATGTAACCCCAAATCTGGGAGGGAGAGGCAGGAAGATCCCAAGGGCCTCTGGCAACCAGTCTGATAACCAAAATGATAAACTCCACTGTCAATGAGAGACCCTGCCTCAAAAATCCAAGGTGAAGAGTGCTAGAAGACACTCAGCCTCCACCTCCACACTTACACAAGGTGTTGGTTTTGCAGTTTTGCGAGTGGGAAGAGACACACACACACTCACACTACTAAGGCCACATGAGAGTTTATTTAAGAGAGTTCCCAGGAGGATATAGGAGCAGAGAAGCAAGAGAGGAGGAGAGAGATACCATAGCATGGTGTCTCTTTTTAAGAGAAG
This sequence comes from Sigmodon hispidus, assembly GCA_004025045.1. Classification (NCBI taxonomy): domain Eukaryota; kingdom Metazoa; phylum Chordata; class Mammalia; order Rodentia; family Cricetidae; genus Sigmodon; species Sigmodon hispidus. The sequence continues at coordinate 87,336 of PVIH01005148.1, read as the reverse complement.
GGATGTGCATGAGTTTACAGAGGCCTCACCCCTGGGTTTACAAGGTGCGTCCTGCCGGAGCCATGTTGGCTCAACCACGTGGAGTTCCAGGAATACTTACATCTCACTGTTTTGTTTATTATAAAAAGAAAACCGGGTTTATGCGGGGCGGGGGAGGGGGGAGAAAGGAAAATGATTTGGGGCGACGGATCTCAAGACTGCTTCAAGCTGTCTTAAGGGTGAAGTTTATCCTTTCAAGGAACTGTATTTTTGACGGTTGGACTGTTGGATTTTGAGGGTCATTTTCTGCAGTCTGGATGAGCCTAAGCCATGGAATGACAAATTTTTGAATTTCTGGAGCTTGAAAAGAAAACTATGAGTTAGTAAGAGACCCTTGAGAAGTGATAATATAGTGAGTGTACTCTGCTAGGTCTGGGGATGGAAAAAGGTTAAAATTGCTTTTTATGTTTTTTTTGGGGGGGGGGTGGGTCATGGGGGGGGGGGTGGGGAAAATGGTCTGTTTTACCTGGATTGGCTCTGAAAATGGCTCTTGGGTTTTTCTCATTTTCCAGAAGCAGCAGCTGGAGGGTTAGTCTGTGAGGGAAGTGGGGGAGGGGCGAGCCAAAATACCTCTGAGCCTTCTGTTCGTCACCATCTTGACTTTGGGTCTGAGAAGCAGGCTGGAATGGAAATCTTAGAGATGGAGGATTTTAGAGAACTGTCCAGCGACACAAGGATTTTGAATGTTTTACACTTGGTGGTCCCCCTGGGAGACTGAAAACTAGAACTGACAGGTTTAAGCAGATAGCAAGGTGAATAGAGGCGGCTAGAGCAGCTGACGGAGTCTGGATTCAGGCAAAATGAGACTAAAAGTTAAAAAATCTCTTTTTATTAGGGGTATGGGGCAGGTTGGCATGACCAAAAATGAATGAGTGATAGGGACATCTCTGAAAATATAATTAGGTGGCAGTGTCTGATGAAGCTGGAATTAATTACTTCTCACCCTGACAATGGAGAGGCTAGAAAGAGAGGTGAGACCCCAAAGCTCCTACAGGACTGAGTATGTGGGTTTTAGTGTCCATGAGGAGATGCACTGCCCTGATACCATTATGACGATTCAAGGCTCCCTCTTTGCAATGAGGGTGGTCATCTTAGGAAAGCATTGGCAATGCCAATTGCCCATGGCCAGGCCTTAGGAGATCAGTTGGGACTGGTCTCTGTGTAATGTCTCCTTGCCACGTGGGGCTGGGGACACTCACTTAGACTAGCATTCCCTTGATGGTACCCAGAACAAGGCCTGAACTGCCTCTGTGAGGCTAGGCAAGAGCAAGACAGTAGCTGGCCAGGCAGCTTTTGCCAGCAGGAGGTATCTTTTGGGGTATTTTTTCATCTTTCCTGTGATATACTTTAAAAGCCAACTTTTGCCTGTGGAGTCTGCCTGAGGTCCCCTCTCAAGGTCTAAGTTTTAAGTCTGACATCAGGGTAAAAAAAGAAAAAAATGGATCATGCACTTAGGGATCTAGTATACTGTGAGAGTGTGTTTGTGAGGCATTTAAAAACCTGATGAACTTTATCTGCATGAGTTCTGGCCTGTTACCAAACTTGCTTTTACTTTATAGCCTAATTTTTTACCTGAGAAAGTTTTGACAGAGGAAACAAGGTGTAAACTTTTATTATCTTATCTATGGCAGTCGCTTTTTGTAGAGCGAGAACTGGATTAGGATCTTTAGAGTGTGAGAACCTTCGACTGATGGGGTAAATGTAGCTGCCAGGTTTGGATTTTTAGAAAGGAAAAGAAAGAGTTGCAGATGAGCATTGAGATTTGAAATGTGGAGGTTCCACAGAGGATCTGGTCGTGTGGCTAGAAACAGAAGAACAGGAAGCCAGAAGGAGAAGTGTAGAGCTGAGATATGAGAGGAAATAGGGAAACTCTTAAGAACAGAGAGCTGGAAGAGAAGGTTTAGGACTGACATATGGAAAGACATAGGGTTAAGATCAACAAGCTGGGAGAGAAGGTTTAGAGCTGGAATATGAAAAGAGATAGAAAAAGATAGAAAAAATCTTTCTATCTGCCCATGTACTTGCAAAAGTTAGCTCCCATAAAATATCAGGGTTGGTGAGCCATTAGGTGGCTATTTTGAGTAATCTAAGTGATAATTAGGTCATTTCTTTGTGCAAAAAACAGATAAGCTTGGTGATGTCTAGATAAGGCAAAAGGCTAAGCGGCTTTAGAGTCTCCAGCACCCAGGGTGAGGATGGAAGAATACCTTTCACTGGCTTATTCCCCATTATTGAGACCTAAGGGGGTCAGGGATGCCAAGCCTGGGTCATCACCTGGTTGAACGATCCCGTAGGGAAGTGTGACCACACTGGGCGAGTTCATCAACTGCCAGTGTAGCCCACTTGGACAATGCCCAAAATCACGCAAAAATCCATAAGCTCTTGTCAAAGCAAAGGGGAAGCTCCAGAGAGGTACACCACACTAACAACGAGTGCTGTGAACCCGTCAGCCCCAGCACCACGTGTCCACACTCTACCCGAAGTGCCCGCCAGCAAAAACACCCACAGAAGACACCAAGTCCAAGGAAGGAACTCGATACTGGGGGTGGGAGGCAGGAGTGTGTGTTTGTCTGAAGGAGGGGACTTATCAATCAAATCTGGTGATGTTTGAAAAATATTGCAGTGGCAGGGCAGGTAGAAGGTGGCCTTGTAGTGAGCCCTGAATCAGGTTCTCCTAGCTTATGTGCACCTAAACTCAGGAGAGAGCCTATCTGAGTCTCAGCACCAATGTTGGTTTTGCGGTTTTGCACGTGGGAAGAGACACACACACACTCACACTACTAAGGCCACACGAGAGTTTATTTAAGAGAGTTACTAGGCAGGTACAGGAGCAGAGAAGCAAGAGAGGAGGAGAGAGAGACCATAGCATGGTGTCTCTTTTTAAGAGAAGAGGTGTGCATGGGTTTACAGAGGCCTCACCCCTGGGTTTACAAGGTGCGTCCTGCCGGAGCCATGTTGGCTCAACCACATGGAGTGCCAGGAATACATACGTAAGGTACATACACTTTTCCTACTTAGAACACAATTTCCTCAGAATGAGACCATACATATATGCTACAAACAACTTTTTAAAAATTATGTGTTTGGATGTTTTGCATGTGTGTATGTATTCACATTATATGTGCCTTCCACTCACAGAAGCCAAAAAAGAAAATCAGATCCCCTGTAATTATAGTTATGAGCTGCCACATGAGTGCTGAGAACTGAACCCAAATCTTCTGCAAAAGCAACCAGTGCTCTTAACCACTGAGACGTCTCCCCAGCCCCATGAAACTCAGTCAATATTCTCTACCTTTCCATGTCAGTAAACTACCATATAATATTCTATCCCCATTTGAATATCTCCTTCTTTAAGTAAGGTTATCCAATTTCACCTCTGTTGTTCAAAAGTATCACTGACTTGGATAGAATCCTGTGCTCACAATATGAGGCTTTCTCCATTGGTTGGGTTGTCTTAGGTGGCTGAGAGAGGCCTGTGGCTGAAGACCACAGCCCTATGGTGCTTGCTGACTATGCGCCAAGTAGATCATTTCCAACAGAAATGCTACAGAAGCTGAGTGCGAGGGCTGTGAGATGGGACCTGGGCAGAAGACTGAAAAGGGAAACATGGCCCCACCCACAGTTTGGCAGAGTGTGAGTGAGGGTGAGAAGGGCAGGTGAGAGTGGGTCCACCCTGTGTAGCTACCAGGAAAAGACTCGCCCACCCCCTTCCTCCCAAGGTCACTTCCCCTCCAACAAAGGGTCTGTTTGTTCTCCTTCTAACTGCTCTCACCTCCAACCTTTCCCAGGACCATGTGCCCCAACACTGTAGCCAAGCCACCAATGAACCCCAGTGCATCAAAGGCAAAGGGCATTTTCAGAAGTGTTTACAAATCAGTGCAGCTGTACACCTCTCCAAACCCAGGAATATTTACCTTAAGCTAAGGATCCTGTGGTTCTGCTGGCCTTTGACCACAGCCTAGCACTCCCTACCCTGTACAGATCCAAGGACTTGAACTCCTGAACCCTCAGCATTCTAGTCAGAAACCGAGTATTTAATCTCAAACACAAGAAAGAATAAGGCCAGTTTTCCTTCCTCTGGGCTTGTCCAGGCCCCTCCTCTGCACCCACTGTGTGAGGTGTGGGCCCCACATACCTTCAGGATGACCTCACCCTGATGCAGCCTGTCTGTCCCAGCCTCCTCAGTCCTGGCCATTTCATCTTATCTCTAGCATAGATCATGCAAATATAACACCATACATGCCTCATGACTAAAACTTGTGCCGCTTTCCCAAGCCCTTTCCCACCCTGTCCCTGTGGTAGTACAAATTCCAACGTATTTGTTGACTACTCTCAAGCAGAAAGGGTCAGGGCCTGGGATGGGTTACTGTCACTTGGGGAAAGCTCTCCCCACCCAGCTCTCAAATCTGCCTCCAGGTTCCCTACTGAGTTAGAACTTGAAAATGTGCTGCTAAGTCTGACTGCTGGGCCTGGGGGTGCAGTTCCTCTGCTTTCATGCACTCCTTCCCAGCCCAGCCAGAGACTGCTATACCAGGGGAGGTGCTAGTGTCCTGCCACAGTGTGCAGAATAATCTAACATCAGCAGGCAGGGTTTCTCTGCCCTTCACCAGGACAGTTCTCAGAACACCATGCAGTCAGCCCCAGGAGAGCCGCCTGCCTCTGAGGCCTGGCACACTTGGCATCAGACCCTCAAGACTTTTGGTGCTGGGGCTCTGAGGCCACACCACACACAGCCCAACTCCTTAGTCTATTTCTGCCTCAAGGCTTCCCAGGGGCCACATGGGAGGCAGCTGGGCCCAAGCTCAAAGAAGCCTGAGGAATGAGGAAACTCCGCCTACTTTCTTGGAATCGGTGCTTCTCAGCCAAATCTGGCACTGACCCTCCCAGGAGCCCCATTCTGAAAGACAGAAGAATGGTTGGTAGTAACCTCTCTCCAAAGTGTTGTGCTGGCCAGTTACTTAATGCTTGGAAAATACTTAGACAAGTGCCAGACACAGAGCACATGTTAGCCATTTTTCTACAGTGTCATCCCAAACCACACCAACCAGACAGCACCGACATTGTTCAGCACTGAGCCCCTGACACTCTTCAAGGCCATCAGCCTGCATTTTTACAGTGGGCCACTGGCTGGGTAGGATGGTACATGTGTGTAATCCCAGGACTAAGAAAACCAAGGCAGGGAAAACCGGAGTTCCAGGCCAGCCTCAGCTACACAGTAAGACTCTTGTCTAAAAAAAACAAAAACAAAAACAAAAACTAAGTAAACCACTGCTCTGTGGTCTCAGGAGTTAACTGACTAGCTTGGCTCATCCCCTAAACTGGCAGAGACTCCGTTGTTCCCTGCACAACGCCCACACAAAAGAGAATGCCAGTTTTATGTTCTATGGTTTACAAAACATTTTCACTTCTGTTTCTACAATGTGGAGTAGACAAGGCATTAACAGTTGCTCTCTAGTTCTAAGTGAGCCCTACCAGGCCAGACATGGTTGAAAATAGGAAGCAAGACCTAACATCTAACACCCAGCATAACTGCACAGTGAAGACTTCCAACTCTGCCTGATTTCAAAACCAGCTTATTTGCTTATTTTCCCTCAGCCATGAGCTGGGTCACAACCAGTTAATTGTGTCCTCCTTTGGAAAAGAAGTTCTGATGCTGAAAGAATTAGAGACAGTCACCCAATGAAAAGCAGATGTCCTGCCCCTTGTCTCTGGAGCAAGAAAGGGAGGACAGCTGGCTGATGGGTGGCCCCTGCAGCCACCCCGCCCATGAGCTCAGCTCCTGGCAGAGAGCTCTTCATGAAGAAGTGGGCCTCTGGGTCCCAGAAGACACACACAGAGCTGGGGCCAGACCACAAGGCTGCTTCACTCTAGGGGTCAGAACAAGGAGTGTCCAAGGCCAGCCACATTTTCATTAACTCTCTCTTACCTTAACTACCCTGGAAGGCAGATGCCATGCCTGTTTTTCAGAGGAAAAGTCTTTCTTTGGTTCTTTTCTGAGCCCCAGTTGGCATGGAACTCACTATTATGTAGACTAGGCTGGCCTAATCTATTCACATTAGCCTCCTGCCCCCTGCCCCCTATCTCCTACCTCCCTGGTCCCTATCCCCATACCCCCACCCCTGCCTCTGTACACCACCACTCGCAGCTATGTGGCTTTCCAAACTAGCAAGCAGGGACACCAGAATATGAGCCAGGGTCCGTGGGACTCCACAGTCAGGCCTGCCTGCACGTGCAATCTCCAGTCAGGGAGCTTTGCCTCCCGCACTCTGGCCAAACAAGAATGAAGCTGTTGTGAGAGAAGAGACTGCATCTCCCTTGCTGTATCTGTGCATCCAACTCACAGGGTCAGGATTCCCTTACTCATCCTGGTCTTTAGGGATGAGGAGTTAGGCCCCTAGTCACCATAAAGGCTCTACTGAGTTAGCAGCAGGTCAAGGCTCCTGAGGAGGAAGACAGGGCAGGCAAGGTTCATGAGGATGGGAGCTGGGTGGCAAGAAGGGGTAGCAGGCACAGGCCATGACTATGAGGGTCCTATGTCACAGCCCCGTGTTATAAGCCCTCATGGAGGGCTATTTCTGTAACTGATGTGACCATTTCCATGACAAGTAAGACTTGAAGTTGTAAACATAGAGCAACCCTCAGGCCAAGCCAGAAAAAGCAGAGGCTGGTCCCAAAGGCGGTAAGCAGGTTCCTGAGCCCCAGAAGAGGTACTGCTTTCATTCATTTAACAAACCACAGCCACAGCCACAGCCACAAAGCAGGAACAGTGCAACCGAGCTCCACCCAAAGCCCACACCTCCCTCCACCTGGTGCAGGAGAGCCCAGAGCATCACAGCTTCTAAAAGTCTCCTCAGCAGGTTAAACAGCACAAGCGCCTGACTTTGTCTTCATACCCAGAACCTCCCTAAGGGCCCCAGGTGCCATTCCAGTTTCTCTTGTGTATCCTGCCCACAAATCATAACCCCTTTCCCATGACACTGCTTCCGCCACTCTTCACCAGACAGTGCCTGTTGATCCACCAGACTTCCGGCTAACATCTTGAATCTTCTTCCTGGAAATCATTCCTTTGTGATTAGCATCTGACCCAAGCACAAACACCAGACCCCACACAAATCTCTGTCCTAACAAATGTACACCGAAGAAAAGAACTGTAGACAGGTGGAGATGTAGCTCCATTTGTAGAGCTGGCTAAGCATGGATGAGGCCCCTGGGTTCAGTCTCTAGCACCAAATAAAGCAGGGATGGTAATGCACTTCTGTGATGCCAGCAGTTGAGAGGTGGAGGTTCAAAGTCATCCTCAAGTTCAAGGCCAGCCTGGGGTACATGAGGCCATGTGAAGGTAGGGAGGGTGCACTCAGCTAGATGGCTAAAGATAATAATGGCACTTTCTGTGCAAGCCTGGAGACCTGATTTAGAGGCCTAGAACCCACAAAAAAAGTAGAAGGAGAGAAAGGACCCCACAGAATTTTCTCTGATTTTCACATGCATGCTATGGCACACACCACAGGGAAAGGAGAGGAAAAGAGAAAGACTGGGAGGTAGAGAAGGAGAAGGGAGGGAGGGAGGGAGAGGGAGGGGAGG
>PVIH01005148.1:0-79616 GCA_004025045.1 Sigmodon hispidus | reverse complement strand
TTATTTTGAGACAGCCCTAGCTATCATGGAATTCACTATGCAGGCTAGTTGGCCACAAACTCATAGAGATCCTCTTGCCTCTGCCTTAGGAGGGCTGGAATTAAAAGTATGTGCCATCATACCCAGCATCCTCTGAGCGATTTTTAAAAAACTACCATGAACTATGGTCTCATAGTCCATCTGTCTCCCACACTACTGTGAGACCCTTGAGGTCGCTCCAAGCTCCTGGGCCTAGTGGAGCCCAACACAAAAGGCTTTCCCCTCCTTCTTCCTTAGTGGACTCAGCCCTCTGACATAAGGAGCCTGACGACATGAATTAGATCCCAAGAATCCACAGCAGGAGAAAACCGACTCCCAAAAGCTGTCCTCTGAACTCCACATCATGTCACAGGCAGAGATAATAGTAATAATTTAATTTTTTAAAATGTCTACCTGTTCAGTACAGACACAGTTTCTCTTTTTGAATGGCTGCAGGGGGCTGACTACAGAGCGGTGGCTGCAAGGGTGTAGGCAAACTGTAAACAGCGGGGTCTCAGAAGTTCCCTGCTCTAAGTCACTTTTCACATGAAGCTCCAGACCCCAGAAGAAAAGAGAGAGAGAGAGAGAGAGAGAGAGAGAGAGAGAGAGAGAGAGAGAGAGAGAAAGAAGGGGTAATTACCCATCAGGAGTTGTGGTAATATATTATTTTAAAAACATAAAAATTAAATATATTTAACAAAACTATTCTGGAATATCAGAGGCCAGAATCACCCACAGCCAAGCCATGACAGTGAGGGAGTGGTGACCCACACCTTTAATCCCATCACTCGGGGATAGAGGTCCATCTGACCCTCTGTGAGTTCAAGGCCTAATGGCTAGGCAGTGGTTTCACATCCTTTAGTCCCAGCACTTGGGAGGCAGAAGCAGGTGGATCTACGTGGGTGTGAGGTCACCCTGGTCTACAGAGTGAGTTCCAGGACTGCTACACAGAGAAACCCTGTCTGGGGTGGCAGGGGAGGCTGGAAGAGGAGGTGGCTCTGTCCTCTGATATTCCAGACTATTTCAAGGCCTTCTTCAGCAGCCTGGGCTATAGAAGAAGCGGTCACACTGAAGGTTAAAAGTGACATTTTGCAGTAACTGCTTTCTGTTTGCCTAGGTTCTAACATTACTTTCCAGAACAAGTTTTTTGAAATTCTATGAAACCAACCAAGTTCTGTTGACAAAGAAAACTGAAAGCATACAGTGTGACTTCTCAGCGGGGTGTGGTAGCTCACATCTGTAATCCTAGCAATCAGAATATTGAAGCAGGAGGATTTCCACACGTTCAAGTCTAGCCTAGGCTATGTAGTGAATTCCAGCCAGCCTGAGCCATAGAGACACTGTCTCACAAAGGAGAGGGCAACTGTTGGCTGGTTTTATGTTAATTTGACCCTAGCTAGAGTCATCGGAGAGGAAGGAGCCTCAAATAGGAAAATGTCTCCATGAGATCTGGCTGCAGCCAAGCCTGTAAGGCAATTTTTAATTAGTGATTAATGGGGGTGGAACTATCCCTGGGCTAGTGATCCTGGGTTCTACAAGAAAGCAGGCTAAGGAAACCTGGAAGAACACGCTAGTAAGCAGCATTTGTCCATGGCCTCTGCCTCAGCTCCTGCCTCAAGGATCCTGCCCTGTTTGAGTTTCTGTTCTGATTTTTTTCAGTAATGAACAGTGCTATAGAAGTGTAAGCTAAATAGACCCTTTCCTCCATGCTTTGGTCATGGTGTTTCATCACAGCAATAGGCACCCTAAGTAAGACAGTGGTTCAGGGAGAGGGTGAGGGGGTCCAGCCATCAAGCTCGACAGTGGCTCAGGGGTGAGGGTGAGGGGTCCTGCCATCAAGCTGGACAGTGGCTCAGGGGTGAGGGTGTGCCTGCCATCAAGCTGGACAATCTGAGGTCTACTCCCAGGTAAAAGGAGGGAACAGAATCCCACAAGTTTCCCTCTGACCTCCTTGCATGTGCCCTGGCACACAGATATGCACTCACATACACTTAGATGTAATTTTTAAACAAATTTATTAATTAAATAAAACAAAAGTTTGGCTCCTTCCATTACCACATCCAGAAAGAGGACCACAAAGAGAGTTGCTTAGGGTAAGGACAGGATCAGGTTTCAGCCAGCAACAGCCACTGAGCACCTACTGTGAGCAGCACATAGAGCCTCAGGATGAGGGCAGTTGACAAGCAGACTCTCTGCTCACCCCAGGCCAGGCAGACAACAGGAACCTGGGGCTCAAAGGGGAGGCAAGCAGAGCTGCCAACTGTAGAATCAACAATGAGGCATAGAGCATGAGTTAGGACCAGCCTCCTGTGTTGAAATCCCAGCTACCTCACTTGATGAGCATGAGGGTCAGGGTGACTTTCTGAACCCTGATCTTTGAAACAGGGCCTGAATAACTCTTTCAACCCTGATGTAAGGATTAACTTTGATGCCCATTTAGCTCTATGCCTGGCAAAAGGTAGATGTTAGTTATTGCTTCTCCTGTGACTAATGAAACCCAGGGTGTGGGAATCTTCTACAAGTTGCCTTTGGGCTGGGTCTTGAAAGAAGAAAGGAATCCAGGAGGTAGGTAGTAACAGAGATAGAAAGTGGGTGCACACAGAGGTATAGAGGCAAGACAGCTGAGATGGAGGAATTCCTGAGGCCAGGCCTTGGGAGCGGCACTGGGTACAGCCATCAGATTGCAAACATGAAAATTTCACATACACCGGACACTGCTCCCGGTGCTGAACATACCAACCTCCCACCCCCACCCTCCCTGCACCCCCTCCCCCCGCCCAGTAATGCTCACAGACACCTAGAGACGAGGCTGAGGGAAAAGCTCAGAACCTAGTCATTCAGCTAATAAATATTTAATAAGCAACTGCTGTAGGGGCCCTCAGAGCAGGTGAACTAAGGAGCAGGCAGTTCTTGAGTAAACAAGAAGACCAATTCACACAGTGATGAAGGCACATCCTTAGTCACGGGTGGATGACTCAGAGTGACCAGGAAAGACTGTCTATGAGGAAAGTGGATGAGTGACATTGATGACCAGGAGATCTGAGAACACCTGGGCTGAGGAAAAGCAAGAGAAAGGTCCAGACAGGCATGTACACCTTCCATGTTCAGGGCACTGGGTCAGGGAGGAATGGACAAGACAAGGCTAAGACAGCATATATAGGTAGGGTCCTGTGGGGGCTTGAGCTGAATCCTATGTGTTGTAGGAAGTCAAGGAGGTTCTGGAATGACTAAGGTAATGCCTCTCTGCTCTGACACCATTTTGTGCCTTCTTAGACAGTTCTCAGGCCTCTATCCTCCATGCAACAGCCATGCCCCTTGGCAACACATTTGAGATTTCCATGGCCTTGACTTGTAGTACAGATGTATTAACCTAAATAATTGGCAGGTTGTGTCTAAAATAACTACTGTGCTCTACCAGGAATGGGCATTTCAAGGTTACTCCAACCCTCTTCTAACTTTGATGTATCTTTTATAGGTTTTGCCATTAAAAACTCTATGTCCCTGGACTTGGAGACTTGCTCTTGGTCTGGCCATCAATAAAAAGGACTTAAAACTCTTACCTAACATAGTCAACATTGTTGTCAGTAACTGTCTCTCTCCTGGATCAGTCTAGTTTTACACAGAGACATCACATAACTCGGTATCTGCATTTGTAAACGGTCACGCTGGGGCTGGGAATGAAGCTGTTGGTAAAGTGACTGCTGTATTAGTTACTTTTCTGTTGCTGTGACTAAACACCATGACCCAAAGCAACTGATAGAAGAGTTTATTTTGTGCCAGACTCTATCGTGGTAGGGAGATACAAGTGGCAGACGTGGAGACAGGAGCAGGAAGCTGAGAACTCACGTCTTCAAGGACAAGCACATAGCAGAGAGTAAAGGGGAAGTTATACCCTCCAGGCCAGCCCACATGTCGCACTTCCTCCAGAAGGACTAACCACTTAAACATCTCCCCTTGCAGACCAAGTCAAATGCCTACGGGAGACAGTTCTCATTCAAAACACCCTAACTAACGTTCAGAACACCCTGGGATGAATCCCTACATACACTGTGTGTGGTGGTGCACACCTGTAATCCTAGCGCTTGGGAGGTAAAGGCAGAAGAATCAGGAGTTCAGAATCATCTTCCACAAATACATAGTAAGTTTAAGGCCAGCTTCTATGATATAAGACCATATGCCTCCCCCCTAAAAAAATCATTCCAGCTATTGTGGAGAAAACAGGGTTCAAAGAAACACTATCTGCACTTGAACTCCATGCTGAACTAGAGTACTCTGTTGGTTTGAAAGAAAATGCCCCCCAAAGGGAGTGGCACAGTTAGGAGGTGTGGCCTTGTTGGAGTAGACATGGTCTTGTTGGAGAAAGTGTGTCACTGTGTAGGTTGACTTGAGGTCCCATATGTGCTCAAGATTTTACCCAGTGTCTTAGACCACTTCCTGTTTCCTGTAAGATGTAGGACTCTCAGCTACTTCTCCAGCACTGTCTGTCTGCATGTCACCATGTCCCACCAGGATGATAACAGACTGAACCTCTGAACTGTAAGCAAGCCACCTCAATTAAGTATTTTCCTTTATAGGAGTTGCTGTGGTCACAGTTCTTTTTACAGCAAGAAAAACTCTAACTCAGAAAGGCACCAAGGAAGCAGTCCCCATACATGACATTATTTCCAGGCCAGGTCTCAGATCTGGCGTTGGCTTGGCCTAAGCAACTGTAGCACAAACTGCTGACAATTGTCTCTTGCCTGACTAAGGCAACTCTGTTTCTAGCCTCTGGAGCTAAAGAATGCATGTTCCCATGTTATCATATTTCCAGGAACTCTGGGTCCACCCAGAGAAAGACCCACCAGTAATTTCAGAGGAAAATAAAATTATAGCCAGTTCTGGTTGTTTTACTGAATTTTTACAAGGCTCCATTAAGTGCAGGGTGTAAGTGCATTAAGCTACATTTATTTGCTCATATGACACTGGGTACATTTAGAGCTGCAGTCTGCAGCTGGGCCCTGCAGGAAGCGCCCTGGGCTGAGTAGCCAGGCCCCAGTTTTAAAGTCTGTTTCTGCCCAAACTCTGGAAGTAACCTCTGATAAATCTGTTCTCCAGAATCCACAGGGGACAGTAAATGTTCCCTATAACCGTCCCTGCTCTTCTAGACCAAAGACTTTCTTGGGAATTCAGACTCGAGTTAAGTCAGAAGCAGCAGTTAAGAAATTTCTAATCTTTAGTCCCAGCACTTGGGAAGCAGAGGCAGGGGGAATCTCTATGAGTTCAAGGCCAGCCAGTCTGGCTTACACATTGTATGCCAAGCCAGCTAAGGCCTCATAAAGAGACTCTATCTCAAGAAGGAGGAGAAGGAGGAGGAAGAAGAAGAGGAATCCATCTGAGTTAGTCTTTGACAAAGGAACATTCTAGAAGCACTAACCCATAGATTTTTTTTTTCCTTTTATTTTCCTTTCTTCTCTTAGCTCTTCCCTGATCCAGGCAACCCAGGGAGCCCCAGGGAAAGACTGCGAAAGAGCAAGGCAATTAAAGGGGGGAGTCTTTTCCTGGTTTTTACAATTCAGACGCCAGGCCTCCAGAGCATGGAAAAACCTCCAGGTGCCAGCTGTGTGTAAGAGGCAGGCCTCAGAGCCCCGCCACAGTCAATTGAGAAGGATTACTGGCTGGCAGGCTGGGCAGGTAAAATCAAATGTTACTATGGCACTGAGACCCATGACCTCTGTTCCCTCAAGCGCAGGCAGGAAAAGAAGTTAAAAACAATACAAAGAAGAAATGGTTCACTAGAAGTAGACGTGGAGAAATGCATTGCAAATATGATCAAAATATAAGCAGGTATATATTCTGCCTGTGGTGGCTCAACTCCTTTAACCCCAGGGCTCCAGGAGGCAGAGGCAGGTGGATCTCTATGAGTTTGAGGCCTGCCTGATCTACTGAGTGAGTTCTAGGCCAGCCAAGGCTACCTTTGCACATTAGACCTTATCTCAAAAAAATTAATTTTAAAGTTAAGAACATAAAAATATATATGCACATTTTAAATGTCTTGATTCTTTGTTATATTTTACTTATTTAGGGGAGAACAGAAGCCATGTGTGCCTGTGCGTACTCATGAGTGTCACTGCATACGTATGGAGATCAGAGGACAGTTTATGGGAGTCCGTTCTCTGCTTCCATTATTTGAGTCCCAGGGACTGAATTCAGGACATCAGACTTGACAGCAAGCATCCTTACCTGCTTAGCCATCTCGCCAGCCCCTCAGCCTGCCTTTTGTGATCACCGGGCATCAGCAGGTCTTAACAATGTCAGGGGTAAAATGTCTCTGCTGAAACATTACAAAAAGTTTTGTTTTTGTTTTGTTGAGTTTATTATTTATTTTTAAATAAACATCTTTTACATGGAAATTATTTCTAAGAATTTTCAGTCATGTAGATAATGATTCCTAAAATGTTCATTTCGTTAACTGATCTACCTGTTTAATTGACAAGTGTTAATTGTATATGCTTATAGGGTACATTGTCTTATGTTGATAATATACATACATAGAAGAAAGATTAGACTGAACTAACTAGCCTATCTGTAATCCCATTTTACTGCCCAACACATTTGTACCAATAAAGGCACTACAGTTTGTAGTCCTGGAAACTTGCTTCAGACTACCTCTCATACCTATTTTTTATTGGGTGCTGCCCTTCGACACATTTAGTGAGATTCTGAAAAGGTGACCAAAGCATGCATAGTAATTATAAAGACTGAAAAAAAAAAAGAGAGAAACTTTAAAGATGTTTTCAGCTGAATGACACTTTATATCTGTAATCACATCCCAAAAGAGACTGAGGCAGGAGAATCATTAATTTGATGCTAAACAGAGCAACTTGCCTTTGATGTCTTCCATATAGGACAGAGAAAGATTCCCTTGAAATGAAATCTTATCAGTATGGCTACCTAAACAAGACCTGAACAATAACACCAGTTGGCATAGCAACATGAGTGGAGAAAAATCTCATGGGACCCCACCCCTAGTTGAAAAGCTATCGGCAACCAATGACTGCTGAGGTAAAAGCAGTCCCCCCTAGAGATGAAGCTCTGATCGGTTATCCAATACCACATGGTTGGACTTAAAAATGTATACAAACATGCAACACTAAGTAAACTCAGCAGGTTATATTTATCTATTTGTTTATATATGTATATATAAAAATAAGAAAAGGAAGCCATGAAGGGGTGGAGTGGAGCGTGGAAGGAGCTTAGGGAGGAGATTCAAAAGAGGAAATGATGTAATTATACTACACTTATATAAAACTAAAAATAATTTAATTTTAAAAGTCCTTTTAAAGAGCTATTTTAATTTCATCCTGCTAGACCAACTGAAATATTTCTTTTTAAGTTGACAAGGTGCAGTATTTCATCTGTTAAGTTAATATTGTAGGCCACGAAGGAAGCCATTTACTGCATTTCTGTATCTTTAGAACTGAGATATATTCTTTTGAGATTGTTATTTGTTTATAAATCAGAAGCTGGGGATGTGGCTCAGTTAGTAGAGTACTTACCTAACGTGCACAAAACATAAATGTAACCCCCCCCCAATAACATATAAATTAGGAGTGTTAAGGGATGTTCAAGGTCATCCCTGGCTACCTAATGAGTTCAAGGACAGCCCAAGCTACATGAGATCCTATCTCAAAAGTAAAAATAAATTAAATTAAATTAAAAACAGTACAATTTAGTAAATGCCAGAAATTTGCCTTTTGCAGTGTTTTTGATTTTGAGAAAATTTGCTTATTGGTTTACTAGCTGTTTATATAACATTTAATACATCAGACTACAACCAAAAAAACAAAGGCCAACTAGATAAATATTCAGGCCACTGAATAAACACTTGTGTTTTTATACGTATTCGTGTGTGTTCTGAGTTTTGTTTATTTTTATTGGCATAATTTTACGGACACTTTGTTCCCAGGTCCCAGTACAGCATAGGAGCAGCCAGAGAGCTGAGCACCCAGTGGCTAGACATTATAGAAAAGGTGATGGGAGGGCTGCAGAAGGTGACAGGGACACACTCAGAGGCCATTCGCCTGGCTGGCAACCAACGTCAAGGGTGTACTGGTGACAAGTGACATCAAGCCCCAGACACAACAGAAAGTTAGAAAGTTAGGCGCCACCCCAGGAAACACTCCCCAAGATGACCATGATCAAATTTATATCCCCCTAGAACAAGGAAAGCTTGAGAATAAAAACGTATTTTACGCCTGGTGAAATGGCTCAGAAGGCAAGGGCACTTTCTTCCAGGCCTGACAACCTGAGTTCAATCCCCAGGACCTACATGATGATTCCATAAGCTGCCCTCTGACCTCCACACAATGCCATGGCATGTGCACATAGACACACATGCACACATTCACATATGCACACACTAAATTTTAATTATGTGTTTTATCATAGCTAGCAGTATAATATACGTTTTCTATCATGTTTTATATTGTATGATACATAATTATGCCTGTATATGTGTTATATATAAAATATATATAAGAACATAACTATATATATTAGTTAGAAAAAATATAAAAATATGGCTGACAGATTAGGATAGAAAAAAAGGAAATGCTGTTTTATTTGGGGGAGTGCCTCTTTTGAGGACCCTAAATCACTCAATACATGATGATAGAGTAAAACTAATTGACAAGGTGTCTAGTTGTCTAGAGCATCAGTCTGTTGGCTAGGGAAGCAGCTTTGGAACCTCACCAGACTCCTCTAGTCCCCAGACTCTTGGAGTTTAAAAGAACCCATAATTCGTTCCCACCCTCTTTGCACAGATGGCAGCTAAAGACCTGCTAGACCATTCAGCCAATCAGCAATAGAACTCGGTGCTGGTTCACATATGCCACCACATCACCTTGTCTTCCCTGTGATGACCAGTTAAGGGCAAAGCTATATAACCCTCGGTTTACACTGAGGACAGTGATTAGCCAAATCTATAAGTAGATAGAAGCTCAAAGCAAGAAAGTTGACAGAGAGCAGACAGGCACAGAGGGAGGAACCCAAATGACTGGCTACAGAAGAAAGAACCTACAAAGGTAAGCAAGGGAGGAAGCAAGTGTCTGGGAAAGGTCAACAAGTGAGTGGTGTTGTTTTTCTATCAACCTCCAAATCCCCAGGGTAAGCCTGTAGAAGGGAAGGGAACCAGTTTCCTCCCTGTAGAACAGAGAGTCCCAGCAGCTTCAGTATCCACACCCCTCAAAGGGAACTTAGTCCCGAATGAAGAACCTGCTGGTTCTGCTGGGACACACTTGGTTTGGAAAGGCAGATCTCAAGCTCTCACCCTCTGCCCCACCTTTCTATCCTCAAACTTCTATTTAGTTGCACCTCCTGGAGACAATGCCTGCCTAGCCGAGGAGCCAAGAAAGCATCCAGATTTGTAATATATGAAAGCCTTCTCCACCTGCCCCAAAGCCCTCAGCTCCAGGAACAGAGACAGCCAAGACATTTCATGCCTGAGTACAATTGGAGGGTGGTGTTTGACCACAAGATGCCACTCTGTAACCTTGAAAGACATATTTGTGCTAAGCAGATGTTTGCAAGCTGAGTGACAAGCTATAAAAATGACCAAGACCTTCTGATCGCCAGAACACTTGATGTCTCAGCCTGTGACAACATCATCTTTTTCTTTCCCAGATTACAAGCCTTGACTATCACCTCCAATACCCACTTTGCTGTTGGAATAGACGAGCTTCTAGGCTTGGGAGAGGCAACACCAACAAGGGCTTGTCTAAACCCAGGCATGTTCCCTACAGAAAGAGTCTACAGGGCAGAAAGAAAATACAATGTGGCTTATTAGAGCAGAAAAAAATAGAAACTAGTGTCTATCGACAAGGTACTGGCAAATTAAGTCATAGCAGAACCACATAACCTGCCATTCTACAGCATGAAAGAAAATCTAATGTGTTTATAAGTACCAAAATTTCAGTGGGTAAAATGCTTGCTCTGCAAGAAAGAATTGAGTTCAGGTCTGCAAGACTAAAGCCGAGCATAGCAAACACATCAGAAACCCAAGCATTGGACAGGAGGAGATAAGGGGAGCCAAAGAACTCATGACTCAGTCAGTCAAGACTAAATTATGAGCTACAGGTTCAGTGAGAGACCCTATCTCAAAATATACAGTATAGCCCTGTATGGTACCACACACCTTTAATCTGAGCACTCAGTAGGTGGATTTCTGTGAGTTCAAAAGCAGCCTGATCTACATATTGAGTTCCAGGCCAACCAGGGCTCCATAGAGACCCTGTCTAAAAACCAAGGTGGAAAAAGACAGTGGAAGAGAGCAGACGTCAATCTCTGATCTCTAAACATGTCCACACAGTCTAGTGCACCTACACACACACACACACACACACACACACACACTTCAGAAGACATAAGATTAAATGGATAAAGCAAGGTCAGAAGTTCAAGGCCAGCCTCAGTTATACAGCAAGTTCCAGGCCAACTTGGACTGCATGAGACCTTGTCTTAAAAAGCAGATAAACTGTGAGATAATCAAGAGGCTCAGCAAATAAATCGATTTGCTATACAAGCCTGATGACCTGAGTTCAGTCCCTGGAACCATGTAAAGGTGGATGGGGAGCACCAACTCCACAACGCTGTCCTCTGACCTCTGCACATGGGCCCTGTACATGTGCACACACAATAAAGATAAGTAAAAAGTCAGGAAAAAATTAAACAGGCAAAAAAAAAAAAATACACGAGCCTCACAATAAGAGTAAAGGGGCTATAAACTTTTTGAAGGAGACTGCACTGGCTTCACTCTGATTGCAGGTGGAGACTGCACTTTAAACGTTAAACTGTGCCACATCCTCATGCAACTGTGTCATAGTTGAATCAGCTATGGCTAACTACTTGAATCCTGTCATCTAGATAAATATTCCGAGGTTTCCTTCAGCATTTTAGAGTCAGTGAGATGAATACATGGCCATTATTTTAGGTCCTCTAAAAGCTCAAAGGATCTAGACATCATCACTGCTAATCAAAACAACCAAATGTCCAGAAGATGCCAACCTCTTACTAGAAGGGCTCCAGATCAATGTAGGGGTCAGCCTTGGGGCAGAAGAAAATGAATCCATCTCATAAGGGGAAATCTGCTGTTTGACAGCTACTTCCTGAGCAATCACAAAGCTAGCTACCGCAGGAGGAGGGAGAAACTGGTCTCTACACTTGCCCCACAGTTGACCTCATGAGCTGACCCCAGCCTGTGGGCTGACCAGTCCTTTTGTGGCCCAGTCAGATCACTAGAATGGCCCACCCAGGGCCGCCAACCTGCTTTCTGGTCCTGCTGGGACTTGTTCTCCAGCTTCCGATTTTGGGGATAGGCTAAGCACTGAAGCCAGGGGATAAACATCTAGTCTTAGGCAATATCTCCTGGCACTACCTGGTAGAGGGTACTGTTGGCTTCACCCCTCCCTTCTGCTGTTGGCATTAAATTCCCAAGTGAGAACAAGAAAAGAGTTCATTAGGGGACAGTGAACATAGCCCGACAACCTGACACCCACATGCACACTCACATGTTATTCACACACACTGCCTGGTGCCGGGGAGGAGCCAGATGACCTAGGGACTTAAGAATCCAAACACCTAGATGAAGTGTCCAGGCCAGTCAGTCCCCTCAGGCTGTGGATGAGGCTCCTCCTGACCTTTTCTAAAATCAGGCCCAAAGTATTTATATCATTCCAGAAGCCGCCTAGCCCAGATCTCAAAACTCTCCACCAATCTCAGGACCAGATCTCTCCAAAGCCAGTCACAGCCGATGCAGAAACTAAGGAGGGTAGAGGGGTCAGTCGGAGATGTGCCAATTCAATACCACCTTCACGGTGCCAGCAACCAGGTGGCTCATTTTCCCAAGGAGTTTGTCTTTGCACTGCTATACCTGCCCCCAGTGCAGCCAGAGACAGCAGGCCCTAGCCCTCCCGAGGTGCTAAGCCAGTTTAGCACTCTAGTCTGGAAGTCAAGGATGAGGAGCTGGTGCTGGAATTTAAGATGCTCAACTCTCAGAACCTTGAATGGCATATCCTTGAGGAGGTTCAGAGAAGTTTCACAGATCCCAGGACAGAAGAAAAGCCCACCACCACCAAGCCGGGCTCTCCCCAGGGCTGAAATGGAAGAGCTTGTCTGGTACTCTTGGTGGTAGCAATATGGGATCACAGCCTCCAGGCCTGTGCTCCCTGAGTCTGAACAAATCCATCCCCAGAAACAGCACTGCCCTTTCATGACCTCAGCCAGAGACCCAGTCAGAAAGGAAGAGTCAAATGGGGAGAAGAAGCCCCATAAATGGACTTTTTCTTGGAAGGGAGTTGGAGGGAAACTAATGCAGGATCTGGAACATCCTGAAGGCCCCATAGCTTAAGTAAGCACTGTAGAAGGGCCTGCAGGCAGATGTCCACAGAGTGTGTGTGTGTGTGTGTGTGTGTGTGTGTGTGTGTGACTTGTTTGTGTATGATGGAAGTCAGAGGTGACATCAGATGTCCTCTGTCACTCTCCATCTCAGTTTTTTCACTGATTCTGAACCTGGTCCATTTGGCTAGTTGAATTTGTCACCAGACCTCCAGGCTCTCCTCGTCTCTACCTCCCCAGGGCCGGGATTCCAGGCACACTCACCTTTTTTAATGGATGCTCAGTTCCTCATGCATGCACAGTAGACAACACTGTCTCCACTGAGTCACCTCTCAAGCTCCATATATTTCATTTTAAAGATTCTTGATACAGCCACTGGGCTGTATCACTGTGTGGCTGTGTCGTAGGTCCAGGAAGGCTTCCCTGTTTAACAGCTGGTTTGGGATTTGGAGATAGGAGACTATATAGAGACAATCTCACTCTAGGACCCAAAGACAGGGCTAGAAATGCTCTTTAAAAGGTGTTCTGTGGAGGAACAGTTTAAAAACTCTTTCTACAATGATGGCTGCATCAGTCTCTGTCAGGCCAGAGACATAGAAATGTCAGGCTAAGCCAACAGTTAGAAATAAACTAATGAACAGGACAATTTAAGAACAACTGAAAAGCGCATCCTAATGGCCCAGGGCATTTGGAAAGATTTAAATCCCCTACCTATTGTATCATTAGATGCAAACAGCCCTAGGAAGGGTGGGACTGTAAGCAAAGCAGCGCTCTGGAGCAGCGGCAGACCCTGTAGTTACTGGAAGCTGAAGGCTTTCAACTGACCACACTCCTCACAGCCACTAGGCAGGAAGTTCATGAGGGGCTTTTTAAGTACCTCTCCAGGTCTTCCCCAACTGCCATAGCAAGTACTAGACATCTATTGACCGGGTGGATGGATAAACATTTGAGACAATCTGGAAGTCCGAATAGGATCTGTGGAAATGGAGAACGGCCAGGGAGTGCAACGGGGAGGCAGAGAGGCAGAGAAAGTGTTGATTTCAGCCAAGCTAGGTTATATGCTAAGACATAAAAACACTGGAGAAGTAAGGGTAAACACTGAGTGTGGCCGTGGGAAGCAGGAGGCTAAGGTTAAGGCCTGGGAACTAATAACAGATTGAGAACTGTCAACATCAAGAAAGAATAGGCAGGGAAGGAAAACAGGAAAGTGCGAAGTGTGGGAGGGCCTGGGAGAGCATGGAGCAAGAAGGAGGAGGCCATAGGGTAAAGGCTGAGAAGAGGTCAAGTGAAATGAAGACTGAAGGTACCCCTCAGCTGACCAGCAGAAGGGCAGGACTCAAGGACTTCTCTGGGTAGGACAGACCAAGCCTGATCTGGGGCCTGAGTCTCTGATGTATACTTGGAGAAGTCTTCATTGACCATGTCTGCTATATGGAGGATCTAAGCTGATCAATAAAGCCCAAGAATCAGGTGACCTTTGTGGCTTGAAGTCTAGCATTTTCCTTGGAGGTAGGCAGTACAAAGATCCCAGGGACATTTTAGAGTCCTGGGTCTTTATCCTTCCCTGTGATTGGTTAAGGGCCTCCAGCCTCTGCTTTCCAAAGGTTGGCAAGTCTACAGTTGCTTCCTGCAACCTGGCGTGCCCAATGCTTGACTTCAAAAAAAGGATACAGGTGTCCAGATTCCCACGACCTCTTAATTGGGTTCCTCGCCACTGCCTGAGCACCCCACAAGTGGCTTATTGTGTGAGCTCAGTTTCAATGGGAACAGAAACTAAGTTTAATAAAAAAAGATTATTTACTTATTCCACAGAGAATATAACAAAGTAAATAATGTAATATCCTAAGTGGTACCAAATCCCTGCCCCTCACTTTTTGTATGCTTCCTGGAACATATAAAAAGCCACCTGATTCCCCCACACAGTACAATAACCACCCCACATTCAGAGACAGACAGAGCCTCCCAAACTCTACCATGAAGATTGCCATCACAATCACTCTGGTCGTGCTGTCCATCTGCTGCAGCTCGGGTAAGTGCCCAGGGTCCCTTTCCCAAGGACAGAAGGAAGTGGTCAGTCCCTGTGTGGTTGCCTGGAGGGCCTAAATATGTTGGCTCTCAGAAAGGCTAAATCGGAAGACCAATACTATTTTGTGTCCTTGGGGAAAGCGTTGAGCTGTTAGAAAGTCTAGAATCACACCTTCCACATTCTGAAGCCCCACACTCCAGGGACCACGGAAGCCTGGACAGAAGATGGGAGTGCCCGTCTAGACCAGTATATCTGCTCCAAAATGGAGTAGGGATAAGGAGTCCTTTGAAGCCTGAACTAGGACTGGCTAGAGATGCCAAGAGCTCTTGAAACAGGTTAGAGGGCGTCCCCACCCAGCTCTGGAGTCAGACTGGAAGAGGAAGTACAGAGACTCTTGCCCTCAAACACAAGGCAAAGTCTCTTGTTCTGGGAGGAAAGGAATATTCCAGAGAGAGATCTTCCCTTTGGGAAACTGCCAATCTCGGGTGGAGTTTTCTAAACATTCTGTCCTCTGGAAAAAGGATCAGCGGTCCCTGAATAGTTGCTGCTGTCACAGGAATGAGAAGTGAGAGAGGGAAGAAAATAATAAAGGAAGCCGGGAAGAGGGGTGGGCCAACCTGTCTTCCTCCAAACATTTTGTGCTTGGGGAGCGGGGTTGGGAAATCTCCTTCCATCGGCTTCTCCCACTCCCCTCTGATAATGCTGTGTTGCTTTTGTAAAAACAAACCCCAATTAATGTATTTGGAAAGGTTCATAATGCCCATGAATATAGGTTTTATGACTAAGAGGATTTAGACCCCAAATCAAGGGTAAGCGGAGAGGCTGTTTTTATCAAACACTTGTCTTCAGGGGAAATGGCATCATTTGGGATTACAATGTTTATTAATTAGATATCAGTGCTGTGCATAGAGGTGGGTGTCTCAGATATTCGAATGTCAATGTGTTCACATATTAAAACTCTGACAGTAAAGCTAGCTAATGCTACTTTCAGTGTGGTAGTCACTGTCCACAGCCATCTTACACACTCACCTTTTCATTACAGCCCAATGAAATAGAGATATTGTTCCCACTTTACAGATTAGAAAACTGAGCCACTAGAAAATGAAACACCTGCCTAGTGACATGGAGTTTAATTTGGAGTGCCCATTGTTTTGACTTTGAGACAGGGTCTCATTTTGGTCTGAATTCATAGCTATGTTGCCTCAGCCTCCCTAGGCTTGAGTTTTATAGCAAATATGAGTTATCATTCCCAGCTGGAGTGGCTATTTGAAATAGGAGTAGGGTCCTGAGTCAGAGCAATGAGGCTAAATTTGCACACAATGCAGAGAGTTCCAGCGCAGGAAGTTTGGGGCTGAATTAGAAGAGGCAAACAGGGTAGGAAATCACGTTCCTGGAGTAGGCACCCAAGCAGACAGCACAATCCAAACAGCACCACTGTTGCAGGGAACATGGAAAGATTCTGCAAACTGACTGTGCCATCAGACTAGAATGCATGTGTGCATTCATCTTCCAGGCTAAGTTTGGGGATCAAGCTGGGCTGTCATAAGGGCTGTGTCACATGCCCTCAGTAACATGTAGCACAGACCACCGGTACACATGAGTAAGGATCGTTCTGGTAGAAAGCAAGGCTCGAAGAGACCTCCCCCTAGTCCTCACACTGCCAGACTGGCAGCTTGTGTAGCCTACTCTGTCTAGAATAATTACAGAAACAATGGCCAACCCAAGCCAGGAATCCAAAGGGCACTCAGGAAAGCCAAATGCTGGCTGTAACCTAGAAAGTGCTCACATGGTGCCAGATTTCCATACTTGGAGCCTCACTAGATCTTACATTCTACTCCATCATTTAAAGGCTATCTCTTGCTGACCAGACTGGCTGGCCCAGCAGGATGCTGGCTGGCCCAGCAGTGTGCTGGCCAGTTTTTAGAGAAGAGGCTGGATCCATGTGTTTTCTTTTGCCTGCACTCCAGCTTCTTCAGACACCTGCCCGGGATTTTTTCAAGTCCTTGAGTTCCTCTTCATGGGCTCCGAGTCCAGTTATAAGGCAGCCCTGCAGTTTTACAGCCCTGGCTCAGAACTACAAGCTGCAGGGCTCCAGCTGAAGAAGCTGGTGGATACCCTCCCCCAGAAAACAAGAACGGACATCATGAAGCTCTCGGTAGGCAACATCTGTCACTCACATTGCTTCAAAGTAGTTCCCCTGCTACAGTTTAATAACATTTTGTGGGTTACAAGATTAATGGATATCCTTGTCATGTCCTTTGCCTTCATGTGTGTGTGTGTGTGTGTGTGTGTGTGTGTGTGCTTCTTTGGGGGGAGGTCTTCTGAGCTACCCTCATATGTGTTCTGCCTACCTGAGCCTCTTAAGTAGCTGGGACTACACTCAGCTCCACCAATTTTTTTCTCAAGAATTTTATTTAGTGTGAGTGTGCTGCACATGTGAAGTCAGAGGACACTCTTTAAGGAATTTGTTTTCTCCTTCCATGTGGGCTGTGGATTAAACTCAGGCTGTCAGGAGCATTTATAGTTAAGCCGTTTTGCCTGCCTTTTTCATTAAGGCCTTTAAGAAAGCCATCCAAGGCCTTCTACCCTGAGTTCCTTGCAGAACTTACTGCAGCTTTGGTCTCTGTTGAGCCTGTGTACTTTATCTACTTCTAAAGTTCACTCACCATTATTGGGGGGGGGCGTGTTTCTTTATTCTAGGAGAAAATCCTAACAAGCCCTCTGTGTGATCAAGGCTTAAGCGTCTAAAGCTCACCAGACTTCGAAGACATTCCCCTGTCTGTTCTGTGCCTCCTTGACTTTCCAGAACCAGCCTGCTTCCCTCTCTGTAATAAATTGCAAGTATCTCACCTGCCTGTGTTCAGTGATCTTTTTATGCACCTGCTAGAACCAGAAGGTTGGTCCTAGAATGAATGAAGTGAACCAGAACTAAGGGAAGGCAACTGAGTCCCTGCCCTGGGGCTACACAAGAAATCTCAGAAGGTCTCTTTCCTCCAGGCTTCCATTACTTACCATCAGTAGAGTGCAAAGCCCCCTAGCTAGGATCCCCCCTCTGTTCAAAGCTCTAACCTAGACCTGTGAAACCACCACCCTTCCCTCCCCAAGTGTAGTCCAAAATGTTATTGGATTCTAACTCCATCCTCTGGGCTATACTGTTGCAGCCAGGGGCCTGATGGGCATTCCTTAGCCCTTCCTTATCCAATCAACTGGATCAGTCATTCACTCCTTCCATATCCACAAGTCACATCATCATCCCTGAATGCTACAAACCCAGAGGCCCCTTTACAGGTTCCCAGCTGACTTACTGAATTCAATGGCCACACACCTACCACAGGGAGTTTAATCACATATAAAGTCTTAGCAGTGCCCCCACACACACTTCATCCTTCAAAGTACACAGCACATGTCTGACCACAAATGTTCAAATTTGGCCCACACCAGCCCTTGTCTCCCTCTGCTCATACATCCTCTTTCCCCTGCCCTTCGTTCCTAAAAGCCAAGCCCCACCTCAGAACCTTTCTACAGGCCATACATACATAACATCAGGTGCCCCAAAAGATGTTTGGCTTAGAATTTGGTCTAACATCAGTGAGACACACACACACACACACACACACACACACACACACACACACACACTGGAACCAGGCTTCATCATCCGAAGAAGTTAAAGAAAGAGTAGTGGGGGCTGGAGAGATGGCTCAGCGGTTAAGAGTACTGACTACTCTTCCAGAGGACCTGAGTTTGATTCCCAGCACCCACATGGCAACTCACAACTGTCTGTAGTTCCAGTTCCAGGCAAACACCAAGGCAAATAAATAAATAAAAAGATTTAAAAAAAAAAAAAAGAAAAGAAAGGAAAGAGTAGGGATAGGAGGTGAGTGCAGAAGAGCTGTAGAAAAAGAAAGGGCTGAGGCACAGCGCACATTGGGAGGGAATGCCAGCCAAGCAGCCCAGCCAACGCCTAGAAGCTACGTGGGCGGGCGCGGGTCACACTGCCACGCGCGTCACGACCACGAGGGGGCAGTGTAGTCCACGCTGTCCCACCGCTCCGACCGTGTTCTGAAACTCCGACCAGACCATGGCTGATTTTGGGCAGAGCGGGTGGTGAGAATTCATTCTCTGGCATTGATCTTGAATCATTTCGTCTGACTTCTAAAATTTGATTTGGGAGAGGTTTTTAAAATTAGAATTCTTAGGAAAAACACGGGAGAAGGCAGGCACACGACCAGTGTGGTGCAGCTGAAGCCTGTGAGTAATTAATTCGGAGTTAGCAGTAACTCCACTCCCAGAAGACCCTAAAGGCCATCCTGACAGATCTAGATCCTGAGGTGGCTCTGAAGACAGAAAGGACCAAGAATCAGAACTGACCTACCTCCACCTACCTACTTTTAAAGTTCCATAGCAGAAACTGCAATCTTAAACCTTCGTCACTTGTTTATGCTCGACAGTCCCGACTCCTGTCCAGCCTCCCACACAGGAATCTAGAGGGGCAGTAAACTAGAGGCCGTGATGAGAAAAGTCCACCTTAAACACCCATATGTGTACACAGTGGTAAAGCCACCACACCCGCTCCTTCACTGTGAGCCACAGAGGAGGGGCTGGGATTGTAAAAATTCCAGGGCAGGTCAGCGGGACCCGCGATTTCAAAAGAGATTATTTGTGACAGGTAGGGCCCTGGTGGGGACCTGCCCCCCTCCTTCACTCCCAAGGCCCTGAATTCTTCAGTATCCAGGTCAGTCTGCCTAAGGTACGTACCTTTTCTCTCCTTGAACCATCCACCTAGATGGGTATTTTTCAAATGGGTAAGATCCAAGATCATAAAAAGTTCTGAATTTTAATTACCTATTTACTGCTAGGGAAATATTTATCTTGTATAAACACAATGCAGATGGCTGACTTAAAGGGATATACAATTATACTACCGTGGGTATAAAGCCTTAAGAGGGTTTTGGCATGTGTAAGAATGTGCACTGACCCAGAGAAATGTACAGAACCTTGGGTTCTTCAAATGCAGAATGCAAGGTAGGGAAGGTGGCTCACCTAAGAAAGTGTTCAAGGACCCAAGTGCCATCCCCAGCACTGGCACCCATGCTAACAGCTGTGCGAAGCAAATCCCACACCCCAGTGAGAAAACCTGTCTCAGGAAGAAAAAAAAACGGCATCTAGAATTGACCTTTGATAAACACACACACACACACACACACACACACACACACACACACACACACACACACACACGGCAGAACGCAAGGATGAACTGACTCTAACCACAGAAAGAGTGGATATCTGTGCAGTGCATATGGAATCCGAGGAAATTAGGAACTCCGATTGTTTGTTTGTCTCCCCCTCCCCCTGGCATGGCTGAGCAAATATCTTGATCCATAAACTATAGCTGGAAGGCCAAGGTCCTGCCAAAGCGGTTTGGTTTGATGTTGTTGATGGTGATGATGATGTTTTAAGGAACCTCAAACTAAGAATGGTTTTTATGTTTCAAGAATGAAGAAAGACTGGTAACTCTGAAGAACTCGGGAAGAGAAAGGACATATCCCTCCGTGGCTTTGTGAAGAAGACAATGAATCTGGCAGAGGAAGAAAATTTGAATACTATGCTACCCCCATCATCTGCAACCACAGGAATTTTAGCCTGGAAAGTCTCTGCAGAGGGACCTCCTTTGCAGACTCATTCAAAGATCCATTGATTATCAGGAAAGCTGCTTTCTGACACATGAGAGAGTCAGGGTGAGCCTGGCAGGGGGAAAAAAAAAAAAAAAAAAAAAAAAAAGTCTGCAAGTGACTCATAAGACAGGAAGAGGAAAGCAAAACCAGGCCTCACAACCTTATCAAGATGAAGGAGATAAAATGCCGCCCGGTATGCAGCTGACACCAGGCATGCTGTTTGCAAATACCAAGGTAGCTGTGGGTAGTAATTCACCACTACGTGATCAGTTGCTCCAAAAGGCTTCAAATAGATGATAAAAGAAGCTTTGATTGATGATGGTAGGGCCAGGCAAACAATGCACTCTGAAACCTGTAATTAAGGGACCGGTCCTCCCAAGCACTTACTGAATATATCAACAGGCATATGAGAATGTAAAATGAGTCATCAGTAGCTAACCACCTAGCATACTTCCATGAACTAAAATTATAAAATTATGGTATATGCAAAAAATAAAAAAAAAAAGGACTGAAAATAGATTTGGCTAAGCAAGCATGATTGCCAGCTTCAGAATTGATAATCTGGAGCTAGGAACCTGAGTTTGCTTCCCTGGCCAGTAACCAGATGCCCAGCCCAGTATGCAAGCCTTGTTAAGACTTTTACAAAGTACTTGAAGCTTTGTGCTCATAGCACGAAGCTGCCCTGTAGACTAAAGGCATCTCACTGCAGCCTGGGGGTTCCTTCTCAGACTCCTATCACAGAAGCCTGTGCTTTGTCATCCCTAGGACAGAGTAGAAATGTTGTCAGGGGCTCTCAGAGAGAAACAGGGGTGAGGAGGAGAAAGAACTGTGGAGTGCTGGGATCTCCTGGCCCTCTGACCTTACGTGTCCATTTCAGTCTCTGAGTTCGTTTTAAACCCCTGGATTCATTGCCTTTTCTCTGCCTGCTCTAGGCCTTCAGCGTTGTTGCAAGTGACCTGTGAATTTGTTTCCTATGGTTGTCTAACAAATTACCACCACCTTAATGGTTTAAAAAACACACACTCCTAACTTAGGAGGCCAAAAGTTTGAAATAGACCTTACGGGGCTTTAGCTCAAAGCTCTCACCCTTATAACCTCAGCAGAAGGATTGCTATGACTTTAAGGCCTGCCTCAGAAAGACAAAACCAGCAGGGATTGGGTAGACAGCTGGCTCAGTGTAAAGTGGGTGCTTCACCAGCGTGGGGACTCAAGTTCAGATCCTCAGCACTCACACAAGAAAAAAAAAATCAAAATGAAACAGCCAAACGAGGCAACAGGGCTGCAATGCTAATGCTGGGTGGTGGATTAAGGGGATCCTTAGAATCCTTTTCTGCTCCCAGTCTCCTGTGGAGGAAGCACCTCCTCACAGAAAAGCTCTCCGGTATAGCCCTGTTTGCTGCCACCCGCCATGCCTTCCCTGCCCCCAGTTAGGCTGGGCAACGAAACTTATACATTAATATTTAAAGCCAGAAACAAAATTCATACTGTTCCCACCTCCACCCCTTAGCAAAAGCAGTTCCTGAAAATCTGCCTTTCCCAGCATTGCCAGGTGAACCTATTTTCCTCCACAACCCACACAATACTCGAGATAAACCTAGCTAGGACTCATGGCTCACCAAAAATTGTCTTTCAGCCAGGCATCCTAAATCTTAATTTGCCAAACCTGACCAAATCTAAGATTCCTTCAAATATTAGCGCTCATGATGCAGCTGGTGGTAAAAGCACCTTAGCATGCACAGAGCCCGGGGACACTCGGTGACTCCAGCACTGGCAAGATACAGGCAGGAGGATCAGAAACCCAAGGGTATCTTCTTTTACATAGTAAACACCAAGCCAGCCTGAGAAGTATGAGACCCTGTCTTGAAATTAAAAAAATAAAATAAAATAAAATACAGAGGAACACAAAAGGAAAGCAAAGCTCTCACACATGAGTCTGCGTTACAAGACTTCTGAGTCTAGTGCTTCTCAGCCTTCCTAATGCTGCGACCCCTAACACAGTTCCTCATGCTGTGTAGACCCCCCAGCCACAAATTATTTCATTGCTACTTCACAGCTGTCATTTTGCCACTGTTATAAATCAAGATCCATGGGTTGAAAACCACTGCTCCAATGGAAAAGCTGCTACCAATGTGAAAACTAAGAGAGCAAATCCCATTACAAAGCTAAAGACTCTTTATTCCATCTTTGTTTCTAGACAGGACCATATCAATAATCAACCAGTCCCAAAGAGAATACTGGGCCTTCCCCAAAGTCATTATGCTTAGAATTTATACGCAGCCTTGGCAGCTGGTTATAAAGAAAATTCCAAAGAGCTTGAAATGCATCAATCCCTGTGGTTCCACATCCTTGACCCTAATGAAGATGAAATCAGATTACAAAGCCAGATTCTTCCTCAACTACAAATCATTCTGAAATGTATCCATTTCATGCCTAATAAATTCGAAAGGCTGATTATTTTGTACTTTGTGAATAAATGTTAAATATTAACCAGATAATCCAAAAAGAAATCTTTGAATGTCCGCCACCAGAGAATAAGAATTTCAGACTGTACCATAGTGATGGGACACTTTGGAAAGTCCTGGGTCTAGATCAATATTATGATTGACGTGCTAAAGTTCTATTTCTACTTCCTGGGGTCAATCAAGGGAAAGAGAAAGAAGTGATGGAAAGAAGAAAAGGGCAAGAAGAGAGAAAGAAAGACATGTGGAGGGTCTGCGTGGCTTCCCAGTCATGTGGACAGGCTGTCATGTGCTGACTCTGAAAACCGAAGAAAATGTGACAAGAAAGATGCCTGCCAAGGGTCAGCCCTCCCTGGAATTTAAACAAGCCAGGGAAGAAAACAGAACAGACCACATCCAGCTAGTAGGGCACAGTGTTACATACCTGTAATCCCAGCGCCCTCTAGGCTGAGGCAGGCAGGTTGTAAATTTGAAGGCAGCTTGGGTTACATTTCAAGAATGGCTCAAAATAGAAACAGATACGCAAAACCCATCAAAGTGGCCACAGAACAGATGATGCTTGACATATGGACAAATAGAAAGCCACCTACACTCATAGCTGCCAAAACCCACCCTAGTTGCAAAGATAAGCCTACATCCCATCCCTTGCAGGAAATGAAAGCACCCACCGAACCTCAGCCACAGCCTCCATCCAGAAGCAGCAGTGGTTACAGTTGTGAATGTTCTGAAAAGCCACCTCAGGGAAGGTGTCCCTTTAGCTGCAGGTGTTGGTTTTCTTTGGCATGGCAAGATGTAATTTCCCATTTTTAGAACAATGCTCCAAAGAACAGTCACAAAAACAACCTCCAGCGGGAGCAGTTTTCTTCCTGGCCCCTGCTTCAGCCCTCTAAAACAACAACGGAGAGATTATTTTTTTTTATTCCAAACATTATTTTCATCTCTCCATCTGTTCAATCTGCATAAACTGGAAAAGCCCCACCCTCTGCCCCAGCAGAACCTTAAAACAAACCTATGCCGAGTAGTAAGCTTTGGAAATTCCTATTGTTGGCTATGTTTGGGTCTGGACGTACCTCCTTGTGTGGTTTCCACGCAGCAAGACTTAACGGAAGCTGTGAAAAAGACCAGTATGAATCCTTTGGGTGCCCTGTACAAGCCCAAGACTGGAAGAGGACAATGTGTTCTAGAGAACATCCAAATAGCAGATGAAGGTGAGGAGCCAGGAAGGGAGCAGCCACCCCTAGCCTTAGCCATCAAGAAATCACTTTGAGGGCTGGAGAGATGGCACAGAGCCTAAGTCTGCTTCTTGTTCCTCCAGAGGATCTGAACTGGGCTCCTCACATCCAAGCTAAGCCATTTACAACTGCGTGTAACTCCATTTTAGGGAGCCCCGACACTTTCTTCTGGCCTTTACAGGCATCCACACCCACTGTGCACAGGGGATGGAACCCAGGACATTGTTACTCAAGTGCTCTACCATTGAACTTACCTCCTCACCCCCTTTTAGACAGGGTCTCACTAAGTTGCCTAGGCTAGCCTCCAATTTCAAGCCTTGTCTCTCAGGCTTCCTGGGTAGCTGGGGTTTCAGGTACATGACACAATTTTTATTTCTTTTCATATTCTTTTATATAACTCTAAGAATAACAACTGAATTATTTTGATAAAAAGCAAGAGAAACTGTGACTGCAGTCATAATAGAGCTCATAGGGAAGCAATTGCCTGAGTCACTAGACCACCCAATCTATCATCCTGAGATTGTAACATGGCATCAACATGGAAATCAACCTCTGCTGATTTCCAGAGGAAGGGACCCTCACAGGATGTGGCCCTTCCATAATGAATCAGGAAGGAAGAGGATGCCATCAATCTTCTTGTATGGTCAGCTTTCTGTTACTATAATGAAATAACCAAGATAATTTCTTTATTTATAAGAAGAAATATTTATCTGAAACCACATGTTTTGGAGAATACAGTCCAAGATCTAACACAACCCTTGCTTTGAGCCTTTGATGGAGTCAGGTGGCTGTTATCAAACTTGGGGTTCACAGCTTGTGTGCATCACACTTCCAGCTACTTGCCCCCAACAAACCAGTTGAAAGACCATAATTGAAAATGGAAATCAGAAGAAAGATTTTATTCAGTGTAACCACACTGGGAAGAAGGACAGAGAGATCTAGCAATCCCCAACCCCAAGTCCATCTTCAGGGTGATGAAATGAGATCAAAAGTTTAGATAGAGGACCAAGGACATGCACATCTAAACAGTTCGGTCAAGGTGTGACTTCTCTCACCAGGGACCCATCTTTATCTGGGTTTTAAGATGGTCAGACAAGTTGTTAAAACTGTATGAAGTCTCTTTCCAGGAGACAAGATCCCCCTCTGGCTGGTGCCCTTTCCTTCGTCCAGCATGAAAATTCTGAGGAAATTCCTACTTATTTGAGGTCCATTGATAGTCAGATTGATAGACTGAGAAACACAAATGTCTCTTTAGGACACCTTCATTTCTGCCAGGCCAGATATAGATACAGAAGTCTGACTGAAATGAACAGTTCACCTTGTAGCCAGGAAGCCGAGAGGAAGAGGTGTGGCTAAGGTCCCACAATCCCCCTTAAGGGCACACTCTTAATGACCAAAGTCTCTCTAGCCAGGCTTCACACCCTAAATGTCCTACCAGCTTCCTGTGACCCCTTGAGGACCAGGCTTTTACCCCAGGAACCTTTTCTCAAGGAGCATTAAACATGCAAACCATAGCACCTCTCAACACTGGTTTATTCTGAAGCCAGAAGCCTTAAAATCTGTTCACCCAAACTGAGGATGTTGCCAATCCATCCATCCCATTCCAGGAACTTCTCTTCTCCTTTAGAAACCTTGACTGTGCATC
The DNA here is from genome assembly GCA_004025045.1 of Sigmodon hispidus. Taxonomy (NCBI): domain Eukaryota; kingdom Metazoa; phylum Chordata; class Mammalia; order Rodentia; family Cricetidae; genus Sigmodon; species Sigmodon hispidus. Next base: position 54,189 of record PVIH01005148.1, on the reverse strand, counting down.
TGTCTTCTTTCATTCTACTTTTGCTGCCATTTGGCTATCATCTGAGGAGCATTTACACACTTGGATTTTTAACTCTTTCCCCCTCCTCTGCCTCTCTTTCCCTAAACAGGGTTTTCTCAACCTCGATACAATTGCTCTGTCGGACTAGATCACTCTCTGTTGGGAATCTGGAGCTATAGAACACACATTTTTTTCTTCATCTCCTCACTGTCAATCAAAGGGCCTGGGGGGAAAGGGAGGGGGTGTCTGGGAGGTAGACTCATCACTTTTTCAAACTTAAAGGGGCCTGAGATATGATCTAATACAACCCACTCGTTTTGCAGATGAGGAAACATCCTGAGGGGGAGGAAGAGGATGTGTCAGGGCCAGAACCGTGGAGGAACAAGTGCCAGGCCAAACAGGAAGTCAAAATTCCAGGCCTTGCAGCAGGATTTCCAGTCCCACTGGAACACAGGGATTACTTCCCACAGCTTCTTTCTTTCTCCAAAACTTTCTCCCATTTCAGAAAACAGAGTAAGCAGAATTTGACAAGCCCCCAGCCCAGGAGTGCCAATGTCCATGCTTGGGATTCGGTGCCTAAGCTTCTGGTGAACAAAAATGACCACCGATCACATCCAGAATATCTCATGATGACTTATACTGTGGCCACATCTCAGTGCAACCCTGTAATTTTGACTGAAAGGGTGTCATACCATCTGACCACACCTGTCCCCACTGAAGACAATAAAGAACAAGAGATCTGCAGAGCATGGGAGGGAGCCTGGGAACAATGTCTGCCCTGGCCCTTTCTAGGCAAGCATTCTACCAACTAACTTACATCTCCAGCTGAAAACATTTCTAATTAACCTGAAGGTTTTAAAAATCAATTGGTAATGTGTGGGATGGTGGTGCACACCTGTAATCACAGCAGTTGAGAGGCCAAAGCAGGGAGATCACAAGTTCAAGGCCAGCCTAGGATACATATCTACAACTGTCTCAAAACCCAACACAATAGGGAGGCTGGCAAGATGGCCCCACAGGTAAGGCCACATGCTACCAAGCTTCACAGCTTCTTTGATCTCCAGAACCAATACAAATGTAGAGGGAGAGAATTGAGTCCCATGAATTCTCTCCACATAAACTCCACATAAACACTGTGACACATAAACACTCACATGGGTACACACACACATACACACAAAACAAATGCAAACAATTTAAATCAATAATGTTCAATGTAAACATCAGAAAAATATGAAAGAAATAATAGCAAAAATGGTAAGGATAACCCATTGAGTGACATACATGTGAAACTCCTGCTCCCCTTCCCACAGTTTTAAATTTATTTTTGAGACATGGTCTCACTCTGTAGCCCAGGATACCCTTGAAATTCACTATGTTATCCTAGCTGACACTGAATTCACCAATGATCCTCCTGCCTCAGTCTCTTGTGTGCTAAGATTACAAACATATACCTCCCACTAGCCTAAATACTGTCACATATTTTCAATTTTTTAAAATTTAATTGTGTGTGTGTGTGATATGAAAAGTGTGTGGTAGGTTCCCTGGAGTTAAAAGCATTTGTGATCCATCTGATATAGGAGCTAAGGCCTGAACTCAGGGTCCTCTGTGAAGAGAATCAAGTGTTCTTAACCACTGGGCAATCTGTCCAGCTCCCCTGTTCTGAATATGATCACATCTTAAAGATGACTGACTGCCCTGAGTGTCACAGTGAGCTGAGTCATTCTTCGGTCTGTCTTCCAGATTACCATTCTTATACCATCTTTCCTGATAGATTCCTACAAAGCAGCCCACACTCACACACCCTCTAGGGTCTCTTGTCTCTTTATACACATGGGCCCATCATTTTTGCAACCATCCTATTATCTGGTGACGAAAAGTGACCCCAGAAAGGATGATAAATGTTCTAAAATCTGCAAATAAAAGGCCAAGTGTAAAGACATCAAGGAAAGAGGAAACCCCACCCCATTCCTGGGACACAGCCCTGGGCTTTCTGCCTGCCCCGAGTTGGCTGTAGAAATGGCAGACCCAGCTTAAGGCCCTCTTATACGATGGACCTTGATCTGAACCCTCCAAGTAGATGTTCTCAGTACCCGCCACTTTTGCCTACTGCTGGGGCCACAGTGGCATGGCCTAAGTCCTGCAGGGAGTCCAGTGAGCTTGTGGCCTCCTCTAAACACCTGAATCATCAGAATCCTGGTAGTTTAGGGAAAGTTTAAAATAACATTTATACATGGAATGGGGTGGAGGCTTGTTTCACCAGCTGTCCCCCACCTCGCTGTCCCTAGTGACTCTCAAAGGATGTCAGAAGCCATCTGCTGCTCTCCATTGTGTACTTTCGGGTGCCTGGCCCTCCCCTTGTCTGGGCCGGTGCCAGGAAAGCCAAGCCTAGCTGTTTGTGGCATTGTTCTCCCTCAGAAGAGGATCTTGAAAGCAGAAGGAAATTAGAAACAACCACACAATGAGTACCAGATTCTCCTTTCTCCTGCTTTGGTTGCCAGGAGGCTGAGCATGGCTAACTGTCAGCCCACCCCTCCCAGCGCTTCTTGCCTTCCAGGACGTCTGCACAGCAAGAAAGGCAGGCCCCAACTGCAGGAACACATCAGGGCTTCTCCATTAGATAGAAAATTCCAGTTACTCTATGTTGGTGATTGACTCTTTCCATCTGGACAGATGGAATAAGAGCAATGATACAGGTGCATTCTTAAACATTCCCTTTTAGGGTCCAATGTCATCATGTCTGTTACTGTAAACCTAATGATAGGTCATAAGGGAAACCTACTACTGCTGCCTTGCTATATGGACATGCTGTCAAACTGCCTTCTAACTGAATACTTATATTTTGACTCATAGATTAATGCTGTTCTCAAGCCTGCCTAGAGAAGCTTCTCTGCAGTGGGCAGAGGCCAATGCAGAGACTTATCACTGCACAAAATGCTGAGAATAAGTTAAGTATTGGCTGTTCAGCCCTAAATGAGATATCCTGCTAGCCACTCCCTATAAGGCTCAGGGAACATATCGGAACAGGAGACAAGAGAATGTAAGAGGATGGGGAGGAGTACTGTAAAATGCTGTCTTCTAGATGTGGCATGGCCACTGCACTCAGGAACTCACTGCAGCTATAGTTACTTATGCAAGACCTGCACAGGATCAACACAAACAAGATCAGTCATCCTCACAACCAGCAGCACTAGCTGGGATCAGCGGGCCACAGAAAAGAAAGTGGAGAGAGGGGATGTGTCCTGGTGCTTGATGGGGTGTGAGAGAGAGGAGTTGCAACTGATACAAGAAAGATACATTGTTTACACATAGAAAATTATCTAAAAACACACGAAAGGTATTCTATTAAGATAATAGAAACAGGGGCTGGAGAGATGACTCAGCAGTTAAGAGCACTGACTGTTCTTCCAGAGGACCTGAGTTTGAATCCCAGCATCCACATGGCAGCTCACAACTGTCTGTAATTCAAAGATCTGAAACCCTTACACAGATATACATGCAGGCAAAACACCAATTCACATAAAATAAAAATAAATATTTAAGAAAAAAAAAGATAATAGAAACAACAAATGAACTCCCGTATCAGAGATGACAAGGCAGATCCATATGGACCAATCCAGAGTCAGACACAATTGACTTAACTTGACTTGTGGGGACCCAAGTGCTCTTCACTTGTTCACAATGTCAAGCTGTGCCCGGCAGCAACACATGCAACCACAGAGCCTCCTTCATTTGTAGCCTTCCCCTATTTGCCAGATGAAGAGGGTAGCCTAGGAGAAAATGTATCTTCTGGACTCACACCTAGACAGCACAGAGGAACCACGAAGACAGAGGAGCTAACACTTCTCAGAGCAGTGAGGTATTTGCACGTTCTTTCCTGCTGAGAACTTTTTCTTTAAAACACATTTTTTCCCCTGCTGGGGCCATTATTCATTTTAACATAATGTTACGTCTTTAGCCTCCTACGTAAGTAGACACTAGTTTTAAATGTTGCAGGATATCAAGAGCATATATCCAGTCAAACTTGTTTGCTTTTTTGCCACATCCATAGAAACCATGTGAATAAACAGAGGAGGAAGAGTTGGCTCCCAGTCCTACTAGCTGGCCTCATGCCATCATTCCCCAAAACAGAGGACAGAAGCCAAAAGGGAAGAACCAGCAGTAATGGTGACAGAAAGTTCTATCTTATACTGGGGCACACTGAACGGTCAGGCTCCCTGGGGGTGGGAATGCCCTGTGACTAACCAGCACACTTTATGACTCTAGCAGGAGAGGAAGGAACAGTCCTGTATAGATGAAGTCCCAGACTTAGACGGTGTCCGTGAAACCCAGCTTATAAGCATTTTGGATCCCACGCCTGTCTGGCCAACTCAGTGTGCTCTCCCAAAGCCATCTGCCCACCCAGCTCCTAAGTACTTAGAAGTTTTATGGCGTTTAAGTGACCTGAACTCTCTTATGGTAGCCACACCCATGGCTCTCTACATGGCAACTCCATCCATCAGAACAAGAAAGTGCAAAGATCGATCTGTGCTTGGACTTCTCAGTGTGTAACCACACTGTGATAGTCTGAATGTAATAGAATCCCATAAGCTCATAGGGAGCGGCACTGTTAGGAAGTGTGGATTTGTTGGCAAAAGTTTGGTCTTCTTGGAGGAAGTGTGGTCTCCTCTGCTCAAGCTTCAGTCAGTGTGTCAGCCTACTTCCCGTTACCTTCTGATCAGCACCATGTCTGCCTAAATGCCATCATGCCCCCATCATGATGACAACTAATTAAACCTCTGACACTGTAAGCAAGCTATCTCAATTAAATATTTTCCATTATAAGATTTGCCATGATTATGGTGTCTCTTCACAGTAACAGAAACCCTAACTAAGACATACACAGAATTTTTTTTGAACAGGCTTTCTCTGTGTAACTGCCCTGGTTGTCCTGGGAATTTAGTATGTAGGCTGAGATGGCCTTGAAATCACAGAGATCTGCCTCTCTCTGCCTCCTGAGTGCTGGGATTAAAGGCATGTGCCACCACTACCCAGCCAGATAGGATATTTTTGAAGATTCTGCTATGTCAGAATGTTAAAGAAAAATCCAAGGATAAAAATGCAATCCCAAAGCAGGTCAGCCCATTTTCATACCAAAGAAAAATAGATCTCAGGCCCCGATAGGCATTTTCATGTTTTGCCAACCTACCATCCTGTCTTGCTGTTGTAAAAAGCATCTACCTTTTCTCAGAAAAGTCTCCCTGCTCATCCCAGTGACAGTCACCACTCCCGCACTGATCGCATCCCTGTGTCTCTTTCAAAGCACAGAGATCAGCTACCCCATCTTGGTTGAAAACCTTTACCCTTAAGCTGAGGAGGTAGCTCATCAGAGATAAAGTGCTTGCCATTAAAATGTAAGGACCAAAATTCACCCAAGCAATCCCAGCACTGGCAAGGCAGAAACATGCAGATCCCCCGGGCTCACCAACCAGGCAGCCAGCCAAACTTAGTCTGTGAGCCCCAGGCCAGGGAAAGACCCTGTCTCAGAAAATACCAAGTGAACAGTTCCTGAGGAACAGCACCCTAGTGACCTCAGATCTCCACATGCACTTGCACCTATATATACATGTACACATGCACATACAAACACATGTACATGCAATTACACGAATCATCAAAACAAAACTTTTAACACACACACACCCACCCCACCCTGCATGCTGGCTCCTTTCCTCCAAATCAACCTCAAATGGGGAAAAGCTCCTGTGCCTACATCCTCTACCATCTCACCACTATCTTTGTCTCAACTACCTCTTACCTTGAACAGCCAACTTTCTGACAACCTATCTTCACCCCTGAGTGTCCAGTGTCCTAAGCCCTTACATTAGTAGGAAAGCCTAGCAAGTCTATGAGAGCTTCCCTCTCAAGAGCCAAAGAAAGATTGCTATGCATCAAATCCTGAGGCTGCTCCTCCACATCTGCCCCACCTTGCCCCCTGTATCCATCATCCCAAGGAAAATGCTTCCCTGTGAAGTGTGCATAGAAAACAGTGTCCACTGTGTATCCCCAAGCCATTCCCTTCTCTTTGAGAAACAGATCCTTTTGGGTTGCAGATGGGAAAGTAATTCTTTGATTTCAGTGGGATAGGCACAGTCACTGTTAGAAGCTCAAATATTCAGCCTTTCTTACTAGAAGAATGGAGTGAGAGATTAGCTAGGTCTGGGAATAATTTGTCTACCACCAGAATCCCACCAGTAAAAAGGACTTGAAAGACATATTCATTCTGGGCTTCCAGGCTACCCTTCTAGAGTTCACACTGTGATGGGGAGACACAATAAAGAAGACAATAATAAAAATTCTGGGACTAGGGGTGTAGTTCCATTGGAAAAATGCCTGACTGGCATGTACAAAGTTCTGGGTTCAATCCCTAGTAACACATAAATCAGCCATGGTGACTCACATCCATTATATTAGCACAGGAGCTGGAGGCAAGAAAGATCAGAAGTTCAAGATCATCCCCACCTATGTACCATGTATGTCCAGGCCAATCTGGGTTATATGCAACCACGCTGTGATCAGGACATGCTCTGAATGAATCGATTGGTTAAGATGGTGTAAGTGGAAATGTGGAACCTGCTTGTGTGGTAGGCAGTGATGTCGCAAGGAAGATGTGACTGAGGTTTAAGGCTCGGAAGGAGTGAGCCATGCAAAGTCAAGGAGCCAGTGGAGCTTGAGAGGAAAGACTAGCTGCATTGTGGGAATGCAGGGATGTCAAGATAAAGAAAATGAGTGACAGAAGGGTCATCAGAGGAAGCTGAGATCTGATATAAAACTTTAGAAGTCACAGAAAACTAGTAGTCAGCTGAGAATAGCTGAAAGTCAAGGTCAAGGGCAGATTTGAAGCCCTGGAAACCCCTGAGGCTGAGACAGAGAAAGTGTGCAGAGGAGGAGTGGTGGGCTGGGCAGAAGCCCCTTGAGGGGGTATTTCCAGTGTAGTGATGAGAAGACTTGATGATGCTGGGAACAGGAGGGGGGACCACATGGAGAGCAGCACTCTCTTGTCACTGTTCAATAGCCTGAAGCCTGGAGCAGAGTGGCCACTCACAGGAAGAGAAGTGGGTTCCAGAGAGTGAGCAGAAGAGAGTCATCCTGGATTTCTGTCTTGACTTCTTTTGTGAAAATGCCCAACTTTCCTGAGAGTCAACCCAGAAAAGAGTGGGGGGTCACACCTGTAATTCCAGCACTCAGGAGACAGAGGCAAAAGGGTTGCTGTGGGTTCCAGGCCTACCTGAGCTCAAGGTAAGATTTTGTTTCCAAACAAAACAAAATTTAGGGGGCTGGAGAGATGGCTCAGTGGATGACTGTTCTTCCGGAGGACCTGTGTTCAATTCTCAGCATCCACATGGCAGCTAACAACTGTCTGTAATTCCAAGATCTGATACCCTTACACAGTTATACATGTAGACAGAACACCAATTCAAATAAAATTTAAAAAATAAATAAATAAATGTGCACAAAAAAAACCCAAAATTTAGACAAAGCACCCATACGTATATACAAAAATAAATACAATTTTTAAATTTTTTATTTAAAAACAAGAAAGCTAATTACTTAGAAATGACCATTCTGGGAATGGAATTTGACATCATAGAGATGAACACTTTCTTCTGAACAAAGGCACAGAGGAAAATAAAGGGATGTATCTGGGCTTTCAGGCTAGAACTACCACACTTATTCTTCACGTCTCCTTGTGCTGTTAAATTGTTACAGCCTATCAATTCTAAACCCCAAATATCCCTTAAAGCTGTTCAGTCTCCGCTCCTATTGCTCATGTGTCCTCCTCTAGAGAACTTGAGTCTAGGAACTGCCTCCACTGCCTCCTGTTCATCCTCCACTGTGACATTTGTGGGGTCCATACATCCCCATGTTCCCACTGAGCTGCAGCAAAAATACAGAGAGAAGAAAGGGGTAATCTCAGAGAAATCACTGTAAAACAACACAGATTTCCCAAGACCTGAGCTGGAGAAGCACCAGCTGCAGAGACAACCAGGTGTCCAGACTGGTAACCAAGGCAACCAGAGAGGGCACAAGCAGATGCAGAAGGCACACCCTCTGCTTCACCTTACACTGACAGGGGTGGCTTTATGGGCAAAGTTTACTGGTTCCAACCCATACGATTTCACTGGTACCACCCAGCACCTGGCATAGAAGGGGACAGTCTAACATGGGAAACAGCCACAGAAGTCACCATGACTAACCCTTATTGGGTTGTTATAGTGTCCCAGGCACTATGCCAAGTGTTTTACATGTATTTTTAAGAAAATCCTATGAAGTTAATATCAGAGATGAAGACATCAAGGTTTAGGGAGACTGAGGAACGGTTGCTAGCATTAACTTCCTGTTTGGACAGCTGGCTTGTCTCAGCCCTGCTGCTGTGTGAATGGACTTGTGAACTCTCCCCAGTCATCACTAAGGTAGGATTAAATGTGATGAGTCATGTTGAAGCATTTTAGCTAATGCCTAGCACAAAAATTGTGGTTTCTATTGATCACTATAATTGCTGTTATGATGGTTATGATGTTGATCAAAACAAAAGCAAACTCATGTCTCTTCCTTATGTAAAAACCACCAGTGGCCTCCTACTCCCCAAAGGAAAATCCCACTAAGAGTCTCCCTGCTGCAAAACACTCCAGCCATGCTATGCCACTCAGCACTTGCTATACATGCCCTGCATGCATCTACTGCCTTCCTGCCTAGAACACCCTTGCCTTCTTCAAAAGAGAGCGAGAGGCTGCTCAGTCTTAGAGGTGGGAGGATAGCTCTGTGGATAAAGTAACTGCCATACAAGTATGAGGGCCTGAGTTTGAAATCCCAGCATCCACATAAGATGGAGGCACTGGGTATAACCCCTGCACTCAGATCAAGGGCAGAGACAGGCGAATGCCATGGGCTCAGTGACCAGTGAGTCTAACCTAATCAAACAGCTCCAGAATCAGTGAGAGACCCTGTCTCAAAACTCACTGTGGATGAACAAGGAAGAGACCAGACGCTGACCTCTGGCTTCCTCACGCACACTCATAATCACAGTAAAGGCTGGTGAAGTAACTTCAAGAAGAGCAAACATCTCAGGAGCACTTTTTAGTGAACTGTTAGTGGCATCGCCTCCATGACTCAAGGATAGGTCTGAATCTCATCTCTTTTCTAACAAAACTTCAGGGCAATTTGGAACAAGGCTTCGGTTTAAAGGAAACCAAGAGGACATCTGCTACATTTGATTCGGGGAGCCAGCAGAGCATCAGAGGGTTCATTCTTTGAGGAGCACCTCTGCTCTTTGTCGCAGAGATGGAAACCTCTGTCATCTACTCAATAGTCATCCAGGAGCTTCTCCACCTCCAAGTGTCCTTGAGAAATGCAGTTCATTGGCTCAGTTAGGAAAAGGCTTTGTTCACAAGCAGCAGAACTGACAGCTGCCTAGCAAGTGCCTCCCCACATACCAGGGATCATGGTTACCACAGAGACCGGCCCTCCCGATCCCCTCACCAAAGGAACTGCCGGACATGGGAAACAGCCATTGATTCTGCAGCAAGGTGGTCTGGTAGAAGCTGGAGTGGACACTTACTTCTTGCAGTTGGCACACCCTCTTATGGGCCTCTAGCCAGAAAACACTGAGTCACCCTTTGTAATGAACAAAGTCAAGCTTTGTCAGCACCCAGTTACTCTGGAGGGTGGGAGGAATGAGACACTTGACTGGTACTCATGATGTTCTCTGCGGGTTCCTCCTGCCTAATCTGTAAAGCAGGCAGGCACTGGTTCTCTTCCCTCCCTAGCCCCTTGCAGTAGGGTCTCTCAAGGTACAGAACTTCCTGCACAACTCTCCCCAGGTTCTTCTCAATCAGACTAGCTAGGGTACATCTATGAAGTAGCACAGTGATTCTGGGGCCTATGCCATGCTGGATTCTTCTTCTCGTTTGTATAGTCAGGACCTTAACCTATGGAAAGGTGCTCCTCACTTTCAAGGTAGGTGGGTTTTTTTGTTTTTTTTTTTTTAACTTTATTTATTTATTTATTTGCCTTGGTGTTTGCCTGGAACTGGAACTACAGACAGTTGTTAGCTGCCATGTGGGTGCTGGGAATCGAACCCGGGTCCTCTGGAAGAGCAGACGGTGCTCTTAACCGCTGAGCCATCTCTCCAGCCCCCAGGGTAGGTGTTTCTAAACTAAATGACTTGAGATCATCCCTCACAGTTGTGCTCAGAGGCTGGTCAGTTCAGTGATTCCAGGTTCTGTCAAGGTAATGATTATTAGCCACTGCAGCTAGCACCCCAGCACAACTCAACCCCCAGCACCACACACACGAGTCAAGAGAAGGGGTGCTGCCAGGTTAGAGATCTTCTCCACAGCCCTCAGAGTTAGAGTTGGAATGTACCACAAGTATACTCAGAATGTACGTGGGTGTGGCTGAAGTCTGGGATTTCACAACATTTCATATGAAAAAATGAAAACAGACCACAGAGAACTGACTCAGAAGCACTGGATATGGGTCCAGCTTCCGCTGCCTGTCCTCTGCCCAAAACCTACAGTCACCACCCTTCGCAAGAGCAGCAAATGCCCGCCTCGAGCTGGCTGTTCCCTGGACAGGAGTGAGTTGTAAGAGTCATCATTTCTAGCCTCTCGGAAGAACAACACTGCTCCTCTGTCAACAGAGACGAACCCAGCAAGCAAATGTACTCCAAGGTCATAAGCCAGCAGGAGTTCTTCAGACCTCTCCTGCAATAAAGTCTCTCAGAGTACACCCTGTCTTTGGCCCTCATTCATCACATGAGAAAACTGAAATCCAGGACCCAGAAGTAGGCAAGGTAGCACAGATAGCCGTCTGAAAGGTGAATCTTTCTCCTTACCTCCATGTGAGTGAGCCCTTCTGCAAAACTAAAGATGACAGGAGCAGAAAAGGAAATCAAAACTAGTCACTGAGGAGGTTAGATGTACAGGCTGGTCACAAAGCAAGAGTGTGTAAGAGGGCTAGGGAGATGGCCCTGGAACAGAGATGTGAGCCACCAAACCTGATGGCCTGAATTCAACCCTTGGAAGCTACCTTATGGAAGAAGAAAACCAGCTAACCCACAGGTTGCCCTCTCCTACACCTACACACAAACAAAACATGTGCACACATATAAATAAATGTCTTTTTTTAAAAGTATGTCAGCGATTAAGAGCCTATACTGCTTTTCTAGAAGACCCAAATTTAGTTCCCAGCACCCACATGTCAGGTGACTCACAACCACCTGTATTCCAGCTCCAGGAAATCCACCACTCTCTTCTGGCTCCCACCCCCCATCTCTGTCACACATACACACGCAATTAAAAATAAAGCTTTTTTATTTTTTGAGACAGGGTCTCACTATATATCTGTGGCTAGCCTTGAACTCAGAGATTCACTTGCCTCTGCTGGGATTAAAGGAATGTGCTACCACTCCCAGCCAAAATAAAATCTCTTTTTTAAAGCTCATGTGTGGATTCATCAAGCCCACATGTTACAGATGCAGAAACAGTCAAATATTCTTCCCTGAGCTACAGACAGGAAAACTCCTTTTCTTGCTCACTTAACGCCTGTCCAGTGGCTATGACCATGGGTACTGTTGACAGAGTTATGGTTTATTGTGTCCAAAATGACAAAGGCCAGCTGAAAGGCCCAACTAAAGTACCTAGGGGCTAGAGCTCTAGCTCAGTGAGGTCCTGGGTTCCATCCCCTAAATCACCAAGAATGATAATGATAAAAAATGAGGATCATCAAGTCAGCTCAGCCAGGGAAGCCACTTAAAGCCAAGCCTGATATCCAGGCCTGGGTGGTGGGCCAGGAATCTGAGGGGGAGCAAGATGAGGGAAACATGGGAGGGGTTGAAAGGGGGAAAGGGAAGAGGGAGGATGTGCTGTAATTGTATTTCAATTTTAAATATTAAAAAAGTCACCTTCAAATTAGAAGCCTGACAAAAGGAGAGCAATAGTCCAACAATTGATGTGTCTGTAGTTGGCTCAATAAAGCTCTGGCTGTGCAGAAGCCTCAGGGAATGGATGAGTCACTTTATGAGGCGGACTAACTGAAGGCAAAGTCTCTACATAAAGGACATTTCAACTTCTACACAAATGCTGTCTAAAATGCCCCTTGTCTCTGCCTCCTGAAACAGACAATTGACTTGAGTGTGAGACTAGCCTGAGCTACTTAGTAAGACCCTATCTCAAACAGTAATAATAACAATAATAGATAAAATATGTAAGACAGAGCATATGCAAACCAGGAGAGGTTCATGCATCCAGACTATGCAAAGCCCTGAGTTTAATCTCAGGCCCCGCCAAAAAATTAAAAAAATTAAGCAGAAAGCAAGAGACAGTATTTTAGCAACCTCCTAAGGCAGCACATTTGACCTGGGGACCCCAGCTCTCATCCCATTCATATGAAGAACTTTCTATCTCCACCCCAGGCTCTCATCTCATCCCACCTCAGCCCTCTAACAACCACAGTTATTCAGAGCTCAGTTACCACACCCCATGGGTCAGCAGTTTCCTCCATCCATATTTATTAAAGTTACAGAGCTGGAAATTTCTGAATGTGATCCCAGAACCACACTGCAAATACTCGTTTTAGCGGTCAGCATTCTTTTGACATAGGACGATTAGTGTGCCTGCTCCAAAGTCATACACCCTGCTAAGTGGCCAGCACAGGTCACTGTGGCCACATTTTTAAGACAAACTAAGCTTTATCCTTAAATACGTGTCACATGCACCTGGCTAGTAAATGACAGGTGCATAATATGAACCTTTACAGCTTCAAACCCACAGGCTTTGCGGATCCTTGAGGCACCCACTCTGCTTAAGGATCCATTGTTCAAAATCCACCAAGAGGAGCTGGGGACATGGTTTCACAGGTAAGGGCTTAAGTCCAAACGTAAGGACCTAAATATGAATCCCCAGAGCCACACAAGCCACACACAGTGGTGTGCCTTGGTTTGTTTTTAAGGTGTGGGTTTTTTTCAGCCTTCTTTTTTAAATGTGTGTTTTGCCTGCACCACATTGTCTGAGCACCTTGTGTATACAGTCCCAGAGGAGGCCAGAAGGAAATATTAGATCCCCTAGAACTGAAATTATAGCTGGTTATCAGCCATCATATGGGTGCTAGGAACCAAACCTGGCTCCCCTGAAAGAGCAGCCATTGCTCTTAACCACTGAGACATCTTCCAGAGTAGTATTGTGGCTTTGAAATTCCAGTGCTTTTCCAGAGAAGTGAGAGATGGAGACAGAAGAATCCCAGAGAGTTCTCAGCCTAGCTAGCCTGATGTCCACAGTAGGGGTGGGGACCGAGGAGAGACTGCCTCAAACAAAGTGGAAGGTAAAGACCAACACCAGAAGTTGACCTCTGAACTACAGAGAGAGAGAGAAAGAGAGAGAGAGAGAGAGAGAGAGAGAGAGAGAGAGAGAGAGATGAAGTCATTATTTATTCTCAAGAGGTTGGCCTCTGCTGTTTCCTTCCCAGTTCTACAGACCCAGAACGTGTTGCCAATAATGTATTCATTTTAATTACTTTCTAATAGTCATTCTTTCCAGTGAGTTGATTATAACAGGAAGTCAGCCCTTTGGCTCACTGTAGAGAGTACACACCCCACGTTCAGGCTGACTGGTATCCCTGTAGACTTCTGACTACCAATGTCAAGCTGCCACCCAGCACTACCTGGAAATATCCCTACCTTTGCTAGAAATTCCCTTTCTCCTGTTGCATGATGATGAGCCCACACCCTGTCTGTTCCTGTGAGCCTGCCTGCCTGCCTGCCGTCTTTGCTTTCAGATTACAATCTCACTGATTAAGTCACCAAGAAAATAGAAGCCAAAATCAAAGGCTACCTCATCCTCCTTCTGTCCAGCCTTCTGCCTGTCTGCCTTCATCCAACGGCGCTCTCACAGCAGGCCTGTTCTTTGATGGAATGACCGACTGCCCTGCTTTGCCTGGGACTGAGGATGTTCCTGGCATCTGGAATCTTTCATCTTAAACTGAACTTTTAGCTAAAGCTAGGGAGATATCTCTAATTACTGATGGGCTTTGCTTGCTTCTTGCCAGGGGCAGCATACCCTCAAGGGTGAAAGGACAGAACTCAGTGAAGTGGGTGCCTTTGGTGGGCCTTGCCAAGGTACGCCACTAAGAGAACAGGCCACACACATCAGGGTTAGAGCAAGGGGTTTATGGGGGAGTGAAAGAGTAAGCGGCTATCTTAGAGTAGGAACATGAGAGAGGTAGACAGACAGACAGACAGACAGACAGACAGACAGACAGAGGAGCAAGAGAGAGGATTGTGACGGATGGGCACTTTTAAGGGGTGGCAGGTGATGACATGATGTCCTATTCTCAAGGTAGCCTGACTGCTGTGGTGACAATTAACTCAAGGTACAAGAGAACACCCCCTCCTCCCCTCTCCTAAAGCAAGGGCTTTATCTTATCTCTTCCTGTCTTCTGCCTCTTCCATCTTCTGTCTCTACTGAATCACTGCCCACAAGTTTTAATATCTGCCATCTTAGAGAATTTTTTAAAAATATATTTCCCAGAGGCTGCAGAGATGGCTTAATTTTAGCCGGATGTTTCTCTCTCACCCACCAGTTCCCGAATACCCAGCAGCCGTGTCCCATATAATTGACTTGGAGGTTTAATCTTATTTATAAATGCTCAGCCTGTAGCTCAAGCTTATTTCTAACTAGCTCTTAAGCTTAAATTAACCTATAATTTTTATCTATGCTTAACCTTGTGGCTTGGTACTTTTTCTCAGTCCAGCATTCTCATCTTGCTTCCTCTGTGTCTGATTGGTAACTGTGTCTCTGCCTTCCCTCTTTGCAGAATCGTCCTAGTCTAGTTGCCCACCTACACTTTCTGTCTGGCTACTGGCCAATTAGAATTTTATTAAACCAATACAAATGACAAATCTTTACAGTGTGTAATAGCATTAGCCCACAGCATTTAATTATTAACAGCACTTGCTGTTCTTCCAGGGAACCCAAGTTCAGTTCCCTGCACCGGCATCAGATGGCTCACCATTGCCTTAACTACAGCTCCAGGATCCCTGACTCTCCATCTAACGGCTTCCACAGGTACCCACACACAGACACAGAGATAGACACATACACATGAATGATAATAAACAAACCTAGCCCCAGTTTTTTCTTTTCCTATTTCCATTTCTTAGCTTTTCCCAGGTGATTTATCTGTCCTCAATCTCTGCTTCTCCTCAGGCCTCCAATCTCTTCTCCCCAAGAAAACTTTTATCATCCCTGGAGCCAAATACAATGTAACCAAGGAAAGATCTATTTGGGATACAGGTTCCAGAGAAGTCAGCCCAAGGTTACTTAGCTCCATGGAGATGGACAGAACATCATGGTGCCAGGACCAAGTGGTAGAGTACAGAAGAAAGCAGAGTAAGGGAAATGCAGGACAAGACAGAGAAAGACAGACAGACAGACAGACAACAGACACCTTAAATTCTCAGTGTCTGGTCTCTACCAGACTCCAAACACATCTCTTGAGGCGGTCAAGTCTGCCAATATTGAGGAAATCAGCCTGGAAGCCATGATTTGGTTGGAAAGGAAAGATGAGCAGTTGCAGCATCCCCTGCTACAACTCTTTGGGCCACCAGCCAGCTCCCAAATAAAGACACGAAGACTTATTATTATGAATGCTCAGCCTCAGCTTAGGCTTGTCCCACAAGCTTTTTTAACTTAATCTGTTTCCTCTACATTTTGTTTTGAGACTTTCACGTTTCTTTCCTTCTGTATGTCCTACTTTCCTAGCTGCCTGTCTAGACCTGGTGTCTCCTTGTCATCTCTTTTTTTTCTCCTCAAACCTAAACGTCTCCCTGCCAGGAAGTGCCTCCAATACCTTCTCCCTCCTTATTGGCCGTTCAGTTTTTTTTATTAGATCAATCAGATGTAAGGTAAAACAGCATATTTTTACATAATTAAACAAATGCAACACATCTTTGCATGGTTAAACAAAGATTTCACAACATAAACAAATACAACACAGTTTTATAGAGTTAAACAGATATTCCACAGCACATCCCCGGCAGTACCCTTCCTCAGCCTGTGCTCAGTTTACCATTTTGCTTCTTTGCACTTCAGTTTAGTTCACAAAGTACTTCCTGCAGTCTTATCTCCCATCAGTCTCATTTAACACTTGAAAGTTTTCAGAGACAAGGGCTTAAGATGAGTCATGAAGATGTGGTCCCTGTCCCTCAGAAGCATGGGAGACAATTATATTAGTGGTAGTAATTATATCAGGATTAATTATATTCATGTAAGAGCTGCAGTTGAGGGTGTGGGTGTGTGTATGTACTTAAAGACTTGAAGGTAAAGGAAGGTGGCAATTGTTTTCATTCACAACATGGAAAACATGGGGTGAGCAGTAAGCACAGTCTTCCCAAGCCTGTGTGTTCTAACATAAACCAAAGACCCAGCCAGGCCTGATGGCTCATGCCTAAGATGCCAACACTCGCAGACCTAAGTGGAGTGAGATCCTGTCTCAAGAAAATGAGAGAGAGAGGGAGGAGAGGAAGGGAGAGAGAGAGAGAGAGAGAGAGAGAGAGAGAGAGAGAGAGAGAGAGAGAGAGTTTGTTCACAGGTGGTTGTCAGTTCTCTCTTTCAACCATATGAGCTCCGGATATTTAACTCTCCTCATTAGCAAGCACCTTTCCCCTCTGAGCCATTTCACCAGCCCAAGCAGTTCTGTTACTGTAGGTGGGACAGTTCTTTCTTGTGTCTTGCAGAAGTTGGCTTTGCACTGTAGGCTAATTAGTAGCAATCCTGCCACCACATACTAGATGGCAATAGAAGTCCCCTACTTATGACATGTATTCCGACATTGCCAGGATAGCATCTCTGGGTAAGAACCACTGCCTAAGAAAGAAAACAGAGACACTTGGAAGAGGGAACCCTGCAGAGACAGGATACAGTAAGGATAGGGGAAGGGTATCATGTCTTCAGTAATGGAGGAGTACAAAAAGCCCTATGATAGTGCCATCCAGTACTCCTCCAGGCCTCCCCTTTGGGGAGGGGAAACATTATTCAAATTTAGGTCTATCTCCATACCCACAAGACTTTATAAAGTTAAGAAAGCATCTTCTATCTAACTTCTTTTGAGGGGAGGGGAGCTTGAGATTCCAGACAAGGTTTCTCTGTAGCCCTGGCTGTCCTGGCACTCATGATGTAGACCTAGCTAGCCTTGAACTCACAGAGAGCCACCTGCCTCTGCCTTCTTTGTGCTAGGATTAAAGGCATGTGCTACCACCGACAGGTTCCCATCTAACTTCTTTTTTTTTTTTTTTTTTTTTTTTTTTTTTTAAACTTTATTTATTTATTTGCGTTGGTGTTTGCCTGGAACTGAAACTACAGACAGTTAGCTGCCATGTGGGTGCTGAGAATTGAACCCGGGTCCTCTGGAAGAACAGCCGGTGCTCTTAACCGCTGAGCCATCTCTCCAGCCCCCCCC
This sequence comes from Sigmodon hispidus, assembly GCA_004025045.1. NCBI lineage: Eukaryota > Metazoa > Chordata > Mammalia > Rodentia > Cricetidae > Sigmodon > Sigmodon hispidus. The sequence continues at coordinate 36,696 of PVIH01005148.1, read as the reverse complement.
ATCTAACTTCTTAACAAAGATAAAATCATCATTTTTCATCAACAGAGGCAATACTATTTTTACAAATCAATATGTAATTTATATTTGCCTGGACTCCTCTAGTCTGACACTGAGTATGAGGCCATTTTGACAGTAACTTGAATGTTGCTGACTCTGACCCCAGCAGATAGAGTCTGCTGCAGTCTCCTCTCATGCACACATGTACATTCGTGTGAGTCCACATACATGCATATGCAGGCGAACATACATTTCTAAACCTATGTATTCATGAGTGTTTTGTATGTGTTTAACATACATATGCATATGTGTGTGTGTATATAAACACAGGTGCATGTAGGCATATACAGACATGCATCCACACATACAGCCATAATTCCACTATTCAGGGGGTTGAGGTAAAAGGATAGATCACATACTTGAAAATAGACTGGGCTTATACATTGGGACCCTATTTTAAAAAATAAAAACAAAATAAAAAATAAGAGCCAGGAGCTGACTGACCCACTGAACTTCCTCTACATTTTTTGACTGATTGATTGACTGATTTGAAACAAGATCTCATGTAGACTGGGTCTGGCCTGAAACCCACTATGTACCTAAGGATGACTTCAAATTCTTGTTTTCCCTGCCTCCAACCCCCACATTCTAGGATTACAGGTATGGGCCTCCATGCCTGGACCAAGGATGACTTTAAATTCTTGTTTTCCCTGCCTCCAACCCCCACATTCTAGGATTACAGGTATGGGCCTCCATGCCTGGACCATCTATCAACAGAATCTTACCCTATAGCCTGGATCTCATTCTAGCCCCACTTCAACATCTCAGACACTGAAATTACAGCCATGAACCCCCACTAGCTGATTGTAGATACCATGTGACTAGCTACCTCAGTTTCCTGCTGCCATGGCTTCTTCGTCATTGTACCCTAGAACTGTGAGCCAAAAACAATTCCTTCTTTCCTCATGTGCTTTGTCAGGAATTTTGCCTCAGCAGTGAAGAGAGTAAGGAATGCAGCTCCCTTTCAAGTACGTCCCCTGTAGGCTTCTCCCAGCACACTCTGACCCCATTCACCTAGGCCAGTGTCCACAGTATCACCCTATTGCCCCAGGCCCAAGGTGGAACCACCCCCCCTTTCCTGGGCTCCTCCTCTTTGGTTGTTCTAATTGGCTGTCACCCATTGCTCTCCCGGGGTGTCAACAACACTATTCCACCTGTAGATTCTTCATCACCCATCTTGTGAACTACCTGCCATCTATGATATCTCTCCACCTGGAATTCATAGGCCTCTGCCAACCCCCAACACCACTAAGTAATAACTACCAGAAACCAGCTACCTCCCCTCCCCCACCCAGCCCTGGGTCTCTCTGAGGCTGTTGGCCTTCCTCCTGCCCACTCTGACTCACAGCAGCCCTCACCAACCACATGAATTCAGCCACGTCCCTTGATGCCTCAGCCAGGACCACACTTCCCCTCCCTCTCTTCCCACCCACTACCATAATTTTTCAAAGAATGATCCAGACCCTGGCATGAGGATGGCCAGAAGCCCTTGTTTAAAATACTCTGACAGTGAAATAAACCAGACACAAAGGCGAACTGTGAGTGCACCTTCAGAGGTTACTCGAATAGTTAGCTATGTAGGGATAGAATGGTGGCTGCAGGGACCTAGGCAGGGGGGTTGGGAAGTGTTCAACAGGCATGCTCAATGGGGACCAAGTTTTAGCTGGAGAAGGAGAAGAAATTGTAGAAATGGATGGTGATGACAGTGAATGTAAGTCTATTTAAGCTGGAGCACTGTACACTTAATGACTAAAAGGGCAGTGTGTGTGTGTGTGTGTGTGTGTGTGTGTGTGTGTGTGTGTGTGTGTGTGTGTAGCTCATTGGTAGAGTGCTTGCTTAGCATGCATGAGGTCCTGGCTTTCATTCCCAACACCAAACAAGCATGATGGCACACACTTATAAGCCCAGCACTCACTGGGAGGAGGAACAGAAGATTCTGAAGTTCATAGTCATCCTTGCTATGGCACAAATGAACCCTTAGTCACACATAGTCTTTATACATATACATAATGTATTCTACACCCACACGTCATAATAATGAATAAATAATTTTAATTTTTAAAGATGCTTTTTTTAAAGAAAAAGATGAGTTTGTCATCCAGTAAGCCCACGAACACTTACTAAAGACTTGCCAGGGTCCTGGGGATTGAAGTGAGAGCAGACAGAAACTGTCCTGATATCCCAGGTTCTCACAGACAAGAATGTCCTTTTTCTCATTCTCAAGCATCTGAATAGCTACCTGCCAGAGAAAGACACCTGACTACAGGGAAGCAGCGTCCTGAGAGGCTGGGGTTAGAGTCTGACAAAGTGGGGTGAGAGTGGACACTGTCAGTCATGACACAGAACAGATGCATGGGCTTGGTGAAGAGAGTCTCTGAGGACTTAAAAGTGAGGAGACCCTAATCAAAGCCAGGGATGGGTTATCTGAGCTGGCAATGGCTGCTCTGAGACCTGAGGCATTCCTAGCTAAAGAGACCTTAATATATTTGAGGAAGAAAAAAGAAGGCAAAGGTTGGTATGTGATGGGAATGTTTACTGGGAAACCTGTCATTTTATTGGGTGAGTGAGTGCTCTGGATCCAGGAAGCCTTCATACATCAACAGCCCATGCAGGAGGCCCTTCACACAGGAATTTCTCCCCAGAGACACTGTTATCTTAAGAGGAGAGGGTACGTGGTCTCCTTATCTCTTTGTCCATCCTCCTTTGCCTATGGATTTTGGAGGCTGGATTCCAGCACCCGCTTCTTGTCAGGCAAGCCTGAAGGCCTGCAAGGGTGGGCTGAGCCCCTGAACTCTGCCCACAGTAAGACCAGATTCTTCTTCCCCTGCTAGCTACCTGTGCTCACCCCAGCCACGTCCCCAGCAAGATCCAGGACCCAAGCTGATCAGTTCTCTCTAACTCACCCATATATTTCAGGGAACATGGTTGAAAAACAACATCTTGGGCTACAGTATACCTTAGTGTAAGAGTGCTTGCCTAGTATATGCCAGGCATAGAAGGAGAGAGAGAGAGAGAGAGAGAGAGAGAGAGAGAGAGAGAGAGAGAGCGCTAAGGGAGGAAGGAAGAAGGAAGGGAAGGAGGGAGAGAGGGAAAGTAAAACAAAGCAGATGAGAAAGAAAATGACTTTTTATTTGATATTTATGTGTTTGTTTCTCTGTCTGTTAATGTGTATAAATGGTTTGTCACATTATAAATGTATGTGTATCATAGGCTGGAAGAGCCTGTGGAGGCCAGAAAAGGGTATTGTATCTCTGCGAATAGAGTTGTAAACAGTTGTTAGAAACCATGTGGGTGCACTGTTCTGTAATAACAGTACTCTTAGCCACTGGGCCCCAAAACTCTCTGTAGCCCCCAAACTGACTCATATTAATTAATTTTAGTATTTTTTGAAGCACTGAGGATTGACCTCAGGGCCTTGTTCATGCTAGACACTCCCCCCAGGCCTTCTCCACTATTTTATTTTATTTTATTTTATGGAAACACAGTCATATATATAGTCCTGGCTGGTCTGGAACTTTCTATGGAGACCAGACTGGCCAGAGCTCTCAGAAATTCACTTGCCTTCATCTATTGAATGCTAGGATTGAAGGTGTACAACATGCCCAACTTAAAAAATGGCTTTTGCTGAGGCTAAATAGTACAGTGCTTGCCTAATATGCATAAACCCTTCATTTATACACCAGTACAGAAAGGTGAGGTGAGGGGGTTTGAGATGAGGGTAGGGGGCAGCTCAGTTGGTTAAGTACTTGCTGGGTGTGGTGGTTTGAATAGGAGTGATCCCCACAGGCTCATATATTTGAATGCTTAGTCATCAGGGAGTGGCACTACTTGAGAAGGATTTGGGGGTGTGGCCTTGCTGGAGTAGGTGTGGCCTTGTTGGAGGAAGTGTGTCAGAGAGGATAGGCTTTGAGGTGTCAAAACCCCAAGCCAAGCCCAGCATCTCTCTCTTCCTGTTGCCTGCAGATCTGGATATAGAACTCACAACTATTTCTCTAGCACCATATCTGCCTGGGTGCTGCCATACTCGCATCATGATGATGGTGGACTAAACTTCTGAAACTGTAAGCCAGCCCCATTTGAATGCTTTTTTATATATATCCAAGTGGCCTTGGTCATAATGTCTCTTTACAGCAATATAATGACCAAGACATTGAGCAAGTATGAGGACCTTAGTTTGTGATGTCTGCATCCATAATCCCAGAGCTGGGAGGCAGAGACAGCTGAATCACAAGCTCCAGGACAATTAGAGACTGTCTCTGAAAACAACTAAGTGGATGGCCCCTAAGGAATAACACCGAGAGTTGACAGTAGCCTCCAGCCACATGCATATACACATGTGTACACACAAAAAATAAATAAATAATTTTAATGCCCATACACAAAAGCTCATCTTTTAGATATGTTTTATTCCTTTTAATTTTCTCAAATTGGCCTCTACAATGGGCAGTGCTTAGAAAAAGGGCACATGCTGCTACAAAAAAAAAAATGACAAAAAAAAAAATGACAGTATGACTGAGTTTCTTAGCTCATGCAAGTAATCCCAGCACTCAGGAGACTGAGGCAGAAGGATCTGAAGTTCAAGGACAACCTGGATTATGTAATGGGACTTTGTCACACAAAATAATAAAATAAAAAGTCACATTAAAATGACCCCTCCTGGGACTCTTGGCCCACAAATACTTCTCTCACATTGACACAGTTAAAGATCACAGAGTGCCTACCTCAGCACTCACTGGGACAAGGTCATTCTGCAATTGTTTAAGGGCCTTATTTTCTTCTCTCAAGAGTTCTACAACTTGTATAATTTGGGGTCTACAAGTGGTGAATGTGCTGGGACATTACCTAAACATTTTTGTCAGGCCAACATTTTTGTCTCTGGTACAAGGGAGGTTGAAAAGCTGCCAGGCTGCTCAGAACTCTTTTATTAAGATGTTTCTCTAAGAGCCTGTCACCAAACAGAGGGGAACTGCCTGGATAAGGAGCAGGCCTATACTTGAAGGCTTAGTGCCTTCCACTGCCTTCCGTGAGCAAAGGCACGAACACAAAATCTTCTTTCCAGAACCTACTGGGAAATTGGGTGATGGCGTTTGGGTGCAACCCTACCCCTTCACCTACTACATTGTGAGGCTGTTCTCAGAAGCTGTCCAAAATGGCTTTAGGGAACACAGGTATTCGGCCTCCTTTGGACTTCAGTGAAAAGATTGGTTGGTTCCAAGGAGCTGGAATGCAGGGGAGAAGCTGATAAGGTACCAGGTGCTCCTTCTGGCTCGATTCTGCCAGGTTGTAGGAGGGCGTTCCCTCTCCCAGCCTCCCACCGTCGCTAATTCCTAGCAGCAGAGCGGCAGGAGAGACTCAGAAGTCTCACTCAGACCCTATTCCCTGCCAAGGAGGTCAGTCCTCTGAACCCCACAGGGCTTGCTGGGGAAAGCAGGCCAGGACCGGTGCCAGCAGTGCCAGCGGTGAGAATATGTCAGTCCTACCGATCCTCCTGTCAAAGCCCCTCTGTGGCTGATCCATTCAGAGTGGGAGAAGTGAAGCCTGGGGATTAGATTAAATCACTGGTCATGACGCAGTCCATTCCACATATATCAACTCCAAGGGAGGCTGGGGGATTAGCACAGGAGGGCCTGGCCCTTTCCAAATGGGCCCTGAACTCTGAAGCCCTGACCTTTGTCCTCATACTGGCCCTTCTATCCTGGGCGCTCTGCTATGCAAGGAATTCTGTTGCAATGTAAAAAACAAGAACTCTTTCTGGATCTGCTGCTTTCTGATTGGACCAAGTCAAACTACACATGTGGAGAAAGACTCCTTGCCTGACCTAGAGGGCAAGAAACCCAGAGACTGAAGTCCACTTTCCCCCAAAGCCCTGTGGGTGGCTTGATGCATAAGAAGATGTGATCCACACAGGAAACTCCATCTGGGATAGCCTCCAGGCTGACTTTCCCCAGGAGCTAAGCTGAATAGGTAGAAAGGTGACTCCAGCTTCTCCTTCCATTCCTTCTGCATCATCCTATAAAAACGCCCAGTGCATTTCCAACCCTCTGACCTACATTGCCCCCACAAACCTTCAGGGATTCACTTTCAAGACCCTTCAAAGACTGTATCCTTACTCATCAGATCAAACCCTCTGCCTACGTGTCAAAGCTTTCTTTCTCTGTTTTAATTTAGCAGGAGGGAGAGAGAGAGAGAGAACGTGTGTGTGTGTGTGTGTGTGTGTGTGTGTGTGTGTGTGTGTGTGTGTGTGTGTGATGGCTAGATGATAACTTTGTGGAATTGATTCTCTCCTTCCCACCTTTACAAGTGCTCAGGCTCTTACTCATTTGCCAGACATATGTGTCAAGTGCTTTCACCTACACAGCCATCTTGCTAATCCTGGTTTGGTTTTTCTTTTTGAGACAGCATTTCACAGTATAGTCCAGAATGGTCTGGCACTCACTGCATAGCTTCGCCAACTACTTTTATGTCAACTTGACACTAGAGGAAGCCTCAAGTGAGAAATGCCTTCATAGGATTGGGTTATAGGCAAGCCTGTAAAGTGTTTTCTTACTTAGTGATCAATGAGGGAGGGCCCAGCCCATTGCGGGTAGTGCCAACCCTGGGCTGGTGGTCCTGAGGTCTATAAAGGAGGTTGAACAAACCATGGGGAAGAGGCCAGTAAGCAGCACCCCTCCATGGCCTCTATATCAGCCCCGACCTCCAGGATCCTGCCCTGTGAGTTTCTGTCCTGACTCCTTAGGTAATGAACAGTGATGTGGAAGTGTAAGCCAAATAAACCCTTTCTTCTTGCCATGTTTTTGGTAATGGTGTTTCATCACAGCAATAGAAACCCTAAGACAAAATAGCCCAAACTAACCTCAAGCTTACAGCAATTCTCCTGCCTCAACCCTTCAAGTACTGGGAACACAGATGTGAGCTACCATACTGGGTAAGTTTCTCCCCCCGCCCGATACAGGGTCTCTCTGCATACCCTGGTTGTCCTGGAACTCACTATGTGAACCAGGCCAGCCTTGAACTCACAGTAATCCTCCTGTTTTAGCCTTCCAAGCACTGGGAGTACAGAAGTGCTTCACCATATCCAGTAGACAAGATCTTTTATGGTCTCTCCTCACTCCTGCCTATTCCCCTTCCCCACCACTCACCAGTACATACCCTTTTCCAGGTGAGGTTACTTTATTATTCCTATTACATCTGCCTCTGTCTCTGAGCCCCCATTCAGATGGTGCCCATGATGTAAAACCTGGAACCTTCTTCAAGGTCCAGCTTGCCTTCTTCCTGAACCTTCATCAAGGCCACAAGACATAATAAATAAGAGAAAAGATTTTGGAGGTGCCTAGTCTGAATTCAAATCCTGGCTCTCCATGACTCTAGAGAAATTATTTAAGTTTCTGAGACAATACTTTTTTTTTTTTTTAAGGCCACATGCGGGTTTACTTAAGAGAATTTCCAGGTGGGTACAGAAACAGAAGCAAGACAGAAAAAGATAAGAAGGGGAGACAATACTTTTTTAAGCAATAACTTGTGATGATATATTGTATAAGCTCCAAGTTTTTATTATCAAATATTAAATTTTAAATTTTAAAATATTCCACTGAATATATGGAATATGCAGAATGGACCTGCTCCTTTCTGTTTGCATTAACCCCTAAGAGACTTGAGAAAAAGCAGAGACAAGCTTTCCAGAACATGAAGACATACTATGTCTTAAGACTCATCCTCCTAGGCAGTTGAATACCTCAAAGACATTTAGAAAAGCCATAATTTTTACACCAAGAAGCACTGCCTGGAGAGTAGCCTGTAACCAGAGCTGGAGACCCCAGCTAGCATCTGCTCCTCCTAAAAGTGATCTGCATCCAAATTACAAGAGACCCCAAAATCCCAGAGTCATAACAACTACTGACAAGAGCAACCATTCAGATTAGAATTAGAGCTGTCAGAACTTTTGGTTTCCCAAAGAATGCTTCACAGCTCAGGACCACCCTGGAGTCAGGGGTGGCTCAACCTCACCAGGCCTCTGTTACTGCAGCTTTAAACCAAGAGAGACTGGTTACCAAAAGATAGCTAAGGAATCAGTGAGCTCTGAAAGTCTGCCCTCTGTCAAAGGGATCTGCATGGCATGTTCTTTACAGCATCAGGTCAAAGAAACGCAGTCAGTAAAATTGGGATTTTAAAAACAGCTGCCAGGACTCATAGCCTTCTTTAACTCCAGTCTCAGGGGGATCCAACTCCTTCTTCAGATCTCTACAGGGTGCTCGGCACAGACTTGCAGGCAGGCAAGCAAAACATTCATACACATAAAAATTTTAAAATAAATAAATAAAACAAGAAATAAATAAAAGCAGTTGTTGGGTGGAGTACACTAAGTGGTTTTTCCCCAGCTTTGTGCTATCTTGGGCTCCACCCTCAGCACCAAAGGGGGAATGGGAAGCTGCAATTAGCTATCTATAGCATGATGAATTCATTACTAGACCCCATCTGGCTGATTGGTGACAAAGCCAAGGATAAATAAAGTGAGCTATTCAATTCTTCTATGTTCAGGTCCCAGCCCTGACACTTAAGGGCATGTTGCACAACCATGTGAAGCCTTGGTTTGTTCAACCATTCCCTAAGGCTGATAATACCTCCTGCATTCATTTTTGATGAAAACATTTTCCATAGCACCTGAAGCAAAAGAAGCATGCAGATCATTTCTCCACCCTGCAAATGGTGACTGGATGCCCACTCAATGATAGGTACTGTTTTCAGAGGGCCCAGAGCACAGTTTTCAACAGCAAACAAGCTCTCTTTGTGGAGTTTGCTCTCAAAGGAGACATAGGGAAAGGTGTGATCAAAATGAAACAAAAGCCATATTTTCTCAAATACATTAAAAGAAAAATGTGAAAGGAAAAAAATTCAAGCAAGTAACCTGGATTTAAAGTGTGATTTTGATGTTACCTCCTTAGATAAGGCTACTGGAGGAGAGGCTGGAATACAACTTAAGGGTATGCAGAATGTGGTCATTCTTAATACGCAAAAGCTTGGTAGTAATGTTTAAATGTTATGACATTTATCTATAGGCATTACTGCATGGAGGTAGAGGTCAGAGGACAACTGAGAGGAATCCATCTTCTTTTTCCACCACATAGGTCCTGGGGAATGGAACTCAGGTCATCAAGCCTGGCAACAAGCACCGTTACCCACTGATCTATCTCACCAGCCATCTCTACCCATTTGCTGAGGCAATATCTCACTATGTAGCCCTGGCTGCCCTGAAACTCGATATTTAAACCACACTGGCCTCTTACTCCAGAGATCTGCTGCCTCTGCCCTCAGAGTGCTAGAATTAAAGGTGTGTACCACCACTCCCAGCTGATGGTTCCCTTTTTAAGACAATGTCTCACACTGCAGTTTAGGCTAGTTCTGAATTCACTATGCAGCCTCCACTGGCCTCAAACTAGCAATGGACCATCTGCTTCAGCATCCATGGGCATTTATACCCAATGTCACTTTCCAAATGGAACAACAGAGGAAAAGTCTCCACCTTGTTATTTATAGATTAAGAAAGGAGATCAAGAAACAATAGCAAACTGAAAAATAAAATATCATGAAAGTTATATTCTAGTGAAGGGGGAGGACATTGACAAATTGGGTATTAATGTTTGTCAGAGAATACCGAGTAAATGAGAATTGAAAGCAGTAAAAATGCTGGAGGCCATTGTGTTGGCTCATGTCTGCTTCCCAGTACTCGGAAGGCTGAGGCATGAGAACTGAAGTGTGTTCAAGGCCAGGTTGGGCTACACAGTGGGATATATAGAAAGGAAGGAAAGAAGGAATGAGGGATGGAGGGATGGAAGGAGGGAGGGAGGGAAGGAATAGAAGGAAGGATGAATATGTTATACCCAAAGACAGGGGAGGGAGAGCTTGTTAGGCTATGTAGGTATGTTAGAGGTCTCTCTAGTGAGGTGGCATTTATCAAGAGAAGAACTTGTCGAACAGAACAGAAGGACATTCCAGGCATAGTTCATAGCATTGCCAGATCAAAGAACAACAAAGAATCAAGGAATGGAAAGTAGGAGCCAGATGCTGTGCAACCTTAGATCATGGCTAGCCCTTGAGCTATTTATGCTTCACAGTAAGATGGAGAGCCACAGAAAATTATAAGTGGTAGATGACATGACTTCTTTTCTTTTGAGATATGTAGCTTAGGCTAGCCTGATTTGACTAATGTTTTGAAAGAATCGATCGTGTTGCTGTAATATAAAAAGACCAGAGATGAAGACAGTTAGGAAATAGTCACCATTATGATCTGGTGAGATCTGTGGCTCAAATCAGGGACATTGTGGTCGTCACAGAAAAGTGACTCCATTATCCATGTGGAAGACGGCATTGTAGGAACTGCAAACGGAGTAAAGAAGATGGGCTCAGGGCCTGTTTATCTGAACAAGCTGATATTTGTAAAGATAAAGTCTATGAGCCACAGCAAGAGACAGAATGGAAGAGGTAAAGAGGACTTTCCTAGCAAGTGTTCAAAGGTCTCCTGATTTATAAAGTTCGTTTATGAAGTACAAGATAGGGAACACATCCATAAGGTCCATTACTGGCTGTATAGCCAAGGGCCAACAAGATGGCTTAGCCAGAAAAAGGAGATTGCTGCTGAGCCTGGCAACTTGAATTCGGTCCTCCAGACCACTTGGCAGAAGCTGAGAGTCAGCTCCTAAAGTTGCCCTTCAATATCCACTGACACGATTCCACACATTCAGAAATGGAACTCACTATGTATCCCTGAATATCCTGGAACTTGCTATGTAGACCAGGCTAACCTCTTACTCATAAAGATCCTCCTGCCTATGTCTTCTCAGTACTGGGATTAGAGGTATGCACCATCATACCCAGTAGTGAATGTAATTTTTAACTGGAAAAGATATTTGTTCATCAGTGTTCATAGCAGAACTATTCACAAAGGGTAAAAAGCATTTCAAATGTTCATCAACAGATAAACACATGTGGCACATACATGAAATAAACTACTATTAATGTGAACACTGATTACATTCTGACACATGCTGTAACATTGAGGACATTACTGTAAGGGACAAAGTCAGACCCCAAAGAACAGATGTTTTAGAGTCCTCTTACATGAAGTACTTGGAGTCATGGGATTCATAGAATCACGACCAGGAGGGTGGTTTCCAGGAGCTAAGGAAAGGGAACAGGGAGCTGGAGTTTAATGACTGGAGAGTTTGCACTGCAGAAGATGAGAAGAGTTCTGGAGGTAAATATATGGTAAGGGTCACTCAAGCACAGGAAGGCACTGAACGTCATTGGAGTGAACATCACAAAAATCATAAAACCAGGAGCTGGAAAGACGGCTCTTCTGGAAGACCTGGGTTCAGTTTCCAGAACCCATAAGGTAGCTCACAACTGTCTGCAACTCTTCTGGCCTCCAAGATACACAGATAGAATACATAGAAGCAGGTACACATGGGATCTCCCCCCTACTCTTAAAATAAATGAATCTTTTTAAAAAGAAGCAGAAGAAATGGGTAAGCCAGGCATAGTGTCACAGACCTTCAATCCTAGCTACTTGGGAGGCTGAGACAGAAGGATTCATAGTCTGTCTGGGTTGCAAAATAAGTTCAAATTAGTGGAATGCTGTCTCCAAATAAAAAGTTAAAAGGTAGACTTGAGGCATAGCTCAGTTGGTAAAATGGTTGCCTAGCATGCACAGAGTCCAGGATTACATGGCCAGCAATGAATACAGCAGATGTGTTGATTCATGCTATAATACCAGCACTCAGAAGGCGGAGGCAAGAGATCAAGAGTTCATAGCCATTCTTGCCGATACAGCAAATTTGAAGCCAGCCTCGGGTCATCATTAGCTACAAATTGATATCAAGGCCACCCTGACTTCCAAAGACCTTCTCAAAACAAAAGAAAGAGAGAGAAAGAAAGAAGAAAAAAGAAAGAGAGACAAGGAATTTAGCTCAATGGTAGAGTGCTTGTCTGGCAACTACAAAGCCCTGGGTTCAATCACTCATAGTGGAAATAATTAGGTTAAAATGATTTACTGTTTTAAAACTTTTACCAAAGTCATAGTGTGAGTATGACTAAGTAACTTAAATATAAAATGAACTGGGTGTGGTAGCACATGCCTATCTGTAATCCTAGTACTCAGGAGCTGGAGAAAGGAGAATCACAAGTTCCACGCCAACCTGAGATACACAGGAAGACTCCCACCCTTGTTTAAAAATAAACAGAAAAATCAAACTATTGTGTGCCTAGAGTTGCAGCAACCAAAATGGGACTAGAACCCAGGCAGCTTCAAGGCTGCTCTGTTGCAGTTGAAGCAGGACAGTTGAGTCTGCAGCAGCATGGCTGAGTGAGCTGCGTTTGCAGCTGCCACATGCCAACATCTCACCCTCAAAATGTCCATTAGCCTTGTAGCCACAGACTGACCAGGTAGAGGATTTCGAGGCTCTTGAGGTCTGGAAGTGACTCTATGGACTCACTTGCATTTTTTTAACCAAAATGACTGGCCACAGCTGACCAACAGCAAGCTCTGTTATATGCAAATTGGTTTTTAGATCTCAGAGAAATGCCCATATCCCCTTGTGACCTGGAGGCAAACTGCAGGGCAGATAAGTCTGATCTCTGAAGTCCAAAGGACATCATGTTTACACAGATATTCAGCTTCCAAGTCCAAAAGGAAGGGGACACATAAGCTTTCTGTATTTGAGGGCCGTGTGTGCGTGTGCGTGTGTGTGTGTGTGTGTGTGTGTGTGTGTGTGTGTGTGTGTGTGTAAGTGTGTAAGAAAGTCCTGTACATAATCAAGGTTTTCATTTGAACTTTTTGTAACCCAGGTTGGCCTTGAACTCATGGCAACCCTTTTGTCTAGTAAACATTACCAAACCCAGCTGCAGGAAGCTATTTTCCTTATTTGGTTGTTGTTTATTGAGTTTGTTTGAGATAGGCTCTTGATAGATAACTCAGGCTGCTACATAGGTTCTTTCTATGTAAACCAGGATAACCTAGAACCCAAAGCAATTCTCCTGCTTCTGCCCTCCCAGTCCTGGGATTCTAATGATGAACGTCCATGCCCAGTGCAAGTAAGTCTCTAAGGAAGCACTATCAAGGGAGAAAGACATTCTGTGATGGTAAGTGCAGCCTCTTCCTATAGTTTAAATCAAGGCACACGGGATTGGTGAGATAGACCAGAAGGTAAAGGTGATAGCCTCCAAGACTCGATTAAGACCTGACTTTGATCCCTGAGTCCCACGGGGTGGTAGAAGAGAACTGACTCACATGTGTCCAGTATTCCAGTCTTTGAGAAAAGGGATCCAATCCTAATTTCTTTAAATTCCAAGACGCTTAATCAGTGATGAAATAAACTGAAGAAGAAACAAGCACCTTGTTAGGAAGCCAAATTTGCTCTTAAGTGCAAGAGAGTACTATCTACCATGAAAGCCGTGAAGGCAGCCCGTGGCTCTTGCTATCTCTTGCCCATTTTGATTACCAGGCATTCTTTGCTGCTGCCCACCTTTCCTCACCATGAAAGCCCAGCAGTGTGGAACTGGTGCAAGTTTGCCCAGGAACCCTGGAAAACACAGAGTCTTGGAGACTCAGATGGGCCAGGACTCTGGGATGGATCATCAAAACCCCAATCAGAGCATCAGTTGACAGGACAGTATGAATGCCTAACTACTAGGGAGGCTGAGGCAGAAGGAGTAAAGGTTCCAAACCAACCAAGACAGCTTAATGAGATCCTGTCTCAAAAGAAAAAATAAAAAGAGGGCTGGGGATTGTGGATCAGCAGCAGAGAACTTATCTCATGAGCATGAGACCCAACATTCAATCCCATTACCAATAAAACGTTAAAAAATAAATCACCTAACCATACAGCAGGTACTGGAAAAATGTCCTGAAGACCAGATGTGTGGCCCAGGCTTTGGACCTTTGAGCACTCCAGCGTGACTGGAATTAAGGATGTTCTATGGGAATGAAGAGGCACCAAGACAGAAACTGGATCACAAGGCACCTTAAAGACTAAGGTCATGATAGGCATGAGGAGCCCCTGGAGAACTTCAAGAAAGAGCAACATGATCTGATTATGTGTGTGTGTGTGTGTGTGTGTGTGTGTGTGTGTGTGTGTGTGTGTGTGTGTGTGCATTTTAGATAGACATTCTTTGAGCTCGCTCTGGCATGAAAGAAACATATCTAAGACAGGAAGTGACTGCAGGCACTGGAAACCACAGCCATCAGAGATGTCAAGGATGTGGGCAACCTGTGTGGTGACCAGAAGCGACCAGAAGTTAGAACAGAAATCAGGAGGGTGGGGTGGGAGCAGGAGGAGATGGGAGTCCATGCTGGGAACAAGCTTGGAACTTGGAAGAGTAAGCTGGCTTGGTATTCAGTATCTCCCCAACCCCCCACGCAATATTATCCAGAGAGCCCAGGGTGGAGGAGGGGTGTAAAGGAACCTCAAGATAAATCCACAAATCCATGGGGGAATTTTGCCATTTGTGAGCTTATAGGAAAAGAGGGACTATCATGGAACCTGTCCTCTGCACATTTGGATCCTTTTTTTTTGGAGACAGGGTCTCTCTATTTAGCCCTGGCTTTGAGTGCACAGAGATCTACCTGTTTTTGCCTCTAAATTCTAGGATTAAAGGTATATGCCCCACCTTGCTTATACCTATTGTGGCCCTGAAAACAAAGCATCTAGAATCATTCACAGGAGACCCTCACAAGAGAGGGCCTATCAGCATCATTCCTTGAAGCAAGAGCAGCTGAGAACCACACTCCCCGATGCAGCTCCAGCTCCAGCTGCACAAGGTCGTGAGAAGTATTGGAATATGTAAGAGGTAGAGGGTGAAGAGACTCCAAGTTGGGCATAGCAATCCATGCCTCTGGACCCAGCACTTGAAGGAATGAGGCAGAAGGATCTCAAGTTTGAGACCAGCCTGAGTTACATTGTAAGTTTGGGGACTGTTTAGACTACAGAATAAGACCTTGTATCAAAAATAACAAGGACAAAAACATGGAGGCTGGAGAGGTAACTTGGTTAAAAAGAACTTGCTGCTCTTGTTGAGGACCATGGTTCAGTTCTCAGCATCCACAGTGGGAAAACTTACAACCACTAAGGAGTGGAGTTATAACTACAGCTCCAGGGGATCCAGCTCCTCTGTCCACCAGCACCTGTACTCAAATACACATACCTACACAGACACATATACACAACATAATTAAAAGCAATAAAAAATATTTTTTAAAGGAGGAGAAATGGTTTTGAATTTCTAGGCCCTGGAATACCGGGAGTAAGACTGGGCTCTGGCATCCTGAGCCAGCGCCTTCCAGGCTGGATATCCAGAGCCCCAGAGGTCAGTGCATCTGCTGGTGCTTTCCTGAGCCCTATCTCTGTATCACTCTATAATAAAGGTCATCATTCTTCCAAGTCCTATCATGTCTTTCACCTGCATCTACGGTGAAGACTGAAGCTGCCCCAGCTTTGTTGATGGCTTCCTTGAGCTTATTCTGGTCATTACAAACCAGGGCTGAAGGATGTGCTGCACTTTAACATGAATGATAAAGATGACTAGAGGGTCACTCAATGACATCTCATGGATTAACACTTCACAAACATATACTGTAGGTTTGTACAAAACATTAGAGAAGCCACCTTTGACTACTCCCAACACCTCCCAGGCCAGCTGTAACCTTGCCTGAAGCTCTAGCTATAGAGAAGACAGCAGAGGACCCTGTGTTCAAAGTCATCTTTCTGTAAAAGTCACATAAATTTCATACAAAGGGACACCGCCTCTGGTTCATCAGTCACCAGATCTAGTCCATATCCTCAAGGGCTTCACAGGGGCAGAAGGAAAGAAACAAGACACAGTTCAATGCTGTAAATAATGTATAAGGAAGGAGTCTTTGATAGACCAGCAAACTGGCCGGTTACTGTCCATGAAACCTTTTTTCTCTGTCTAGCACCAAGCTCGATGTCATGGGACAGAATATACAACTAGTAGGCTGTCTCTACAAGGAGTTCCTGAAGTCTTCTGAAGTAGACCTCCAGCCCAGGGGTCATCTCCATCCTGGAAGGAGACATACCATCACAAAGTAGAGCTCACATTGCCTTAGGGTTTCCTAGCCATAGCCAGAGTCCATCTGACAGCAACATGAAAACCAATACATGGAGAGCTTGGTTGCCAGCAGGAGCTTCAATACACTACTCTTTCCCTGTCATTCTAGGAAATTTATTAGAGATTCATCTATTTGTGTCTGGTCTGTGTAAGTATATGTATACAGGTAGGGTTGCAAGCCTGTGCACACTCAAGAAGGCCTGAAGGGGGTGTTGGCATCCTTTTCTATCATTGTCTGCCTTCTACTTTTGAGGCAGGATCTCTTCCTGAACCTGGGCCATTTGTTTTCTCTGCTATGCTGGAAGTCACATGGAATGTAGTTTGGATTATTTTGTTGTTCTTTAGTTGAATTTGTTTTTACTAATTAGAACAAAATGAGTGCTGGGGTTACAGGCATTTGAAGGGACACTTGGCTTTTTATATGAGTGCTAAGATTAGAACTATGGTCTCTGAGATTGGACAGCAAATATCCTTAACCCCCAAGGCATTTCCCCAGTCCTTTATCCTATGAAATGTCTCTTTCTGGGCATAGTAGTGCACACCAGGTCATCTCAGCCCACAGGGGGTAGAAGCAAGAGGATCAGGAATTCAAGGCCATCTTTAGCTATACTTCAAGTTTGAAGCAGCCTGGGCTATACAAAACCATATCTCTTAACTGCTGAGCCATCTCTCCAGCCCATAAAACCATGTCTGAAAAAAGATGGGTTTAGAGAGAGCTCAGTGGTTAAGAACACTGCTTTTTCTGAGCTCTGGATTCTGTTCACAGCACTCACATAGTGCTTCACAGCATCTGTAACATCATCTCCAGAAGATCTAACCCCTCTTCTGGCTTCTTCGGGCACCAGTCATGCGTATAGATGGATGGAATGAGTTGAAGTTCTTCAGTTTTAAAAATCTGTGAATTATCTGACTCGTGATTCCTCCTTAAAGATGGGCTTTCTTCCCTGCCCCAGTTGGTGAAGCCACTCAAACTTTTTCTAAACGTAAGTAATGATCAAATTCTTCACTACACTTTCTCTATAAACAACAGGCTGCATGTCTCTGCATTCCAGAACCTAACTTGGATGAATAAAAAATGAATGAATGGATGAATGAATGAATTACTAAAATTTTCTTTCCACTAAATGTTTCCATCTCTCTTTCACATCTTATAGCATCATCTCTGGAGAGATGGCTTAATGGGCTAGAGATGGTTAAGAAAACTTGTCACTCTTGCAGAGGACCAGTGTTTGGTCCCTAGCACCCACATCTGGCAACTCAGAACTATTTGCATCTCTAATTCCAGGTATCTGACATTCTCTTCTGGGCTCCATGGGTACTGCATCCATTCACATAGTACATGTACACGCACGCAGGCACTTACGCAGGCACAGAAAGTAAAAATAAATAAATCTTATTTTTAAATGGCATGAAACTTATAAGGCTTAGAAAAACTGCACAAAGGTTAGTCCCATCACAGTGATTCTTCTTTATCATCAAAGTCCCTGGTAGATTAATCAGATATAAAATATTAAAAAAAAAACTAATCATGGCTTTCCCAGAAAATGTTTGAGTAACAGTATTTGATAACTGTTTCCTTTCTTTCATTTTGTTCAGTTTTCAGTTATAAAATGCATCTCAGAAGAGGTCCAAATAACCACAGAATAAAGGAATGCTTTTTTCCTTTCAGCAACAACAATGAAATAATAAGGGTAAACACATTAGTGCTGACCATGTGCCAAACAAGGCCAAATAGTTTTCATTCACACATTAACTCCTTACAGCTCTGAAAACATGCATTGAAATCATGAGACAGCTCACAATTATCTGAAATTCCAAGCCAAGGGTCCAACAGCCTCTCCTGACCTCCCCAGGCTCTAGCATGCGCAGATGCACAGACATACACTCAGGCATATATACACACATAAGTAAATAATTTTTTAAATATATGAAGAGGTAGAGAGATTGGTTAGAACTCTTGCTGTGCAAGAGTGAGGACCTGAATTCAGATCCCTAGAAACTCACATAAGTGTTAGCAAGGCATAACAGCCCGTCTGTAATTCCAGTCTCTGAAGACACCGACAGAGCAACTCCAAACAAACTGACTAACAATACTAACCATGGTCATCAAGCTCTGGGCTTTCTTGAGAGACCCAATAAGACTGAAGGACAATAAAAAACAATTAGGCCTACACATGCCACATACATGCATGCATACTCATATATACGTTACCACACATACAAAAATATTCATTCATGCACATTCATATCACACACACACACAAATGGAAAAAGGGAAAAAAAATGCATGGAGTTTCCAGCCAGTCAAGGGCATGGTAGCACATGCTTGTAATCTCAGCACTCAGGAGGTGAGGGCAAGAAGATCAGAAGTTTTAAAACAAGCCTCAGCTACAAAAGATCTTATCTTAGAAAGAAAAATAACAGAGTTTTTGTTGTTATGACTTAGGGTAGGAAGGATATCTAGAAGAGCTACCTAGAAAGACAAAGCATGCCTGAAGGCAAGATAATGCAAAAGTAGGCTCTGGCCATCTCTTAATGGCCACAGAGAGAGGAAGAGACAGGAGGAGCTTAAGGCCCGGATGTGTAGCATCTGGCTGTCCTCTCATTAAAGGGTCTCTAGGTCTGCTCCAAGCAGTTGTACAAGCTAATCTTCTATTCTTTTGCCACTCCCAAGCCTTTAGGAGGGACTGAGAATGGATGGCCAAGGCTCTAGTCTGGTTTAGTAGCACCTCATGAGAATGCCCTGCCTGCATGAGACCACCCAGAACGAGGATGGCCAAGGGAGAAGAGAGGACAGAGAGTAGATGTGAGGGGACAGTGGGTGGAACAAGTCACAGAAAGAAGAGAAATAGAAGAGAAATGCAGTTGCCAACTGTCTCCACTTTGGTCGAGCATTTCCATAAGCCATCTGGTCCCAGACCAAGGCCCACCCAGTCCTCACAGTGCTGAGAACCCATGTCCAAGGCCCACCCAGTCCTCACAGTGCTGAGAACCCATGTCCAAGGCCCACCCAGTCCTCACAGTGCTGAGAACCCATGTCCAAGGCCCACCCAGTCCTCACAGTGCTGAGAACCTATGTGGCAAAGCCCTTGCTTCCAGCCATCTAGCTTCAAACTTTACTTCTTATCTAAACAAACAGACCAGGAGCTGAGGTAGGCAAAACATAGTGCACAGGAGCCTCATATGAAAACATGGAACTTGAGTTTGTGGACTACGTAAAAGATTAAATATAGTTTAATTGCACCCATATTATTTAAAGGGAGAAGATTAAGGAAATCAAGTATCCCAGACCAACTGCACTCAGAGAAGAAGGGCAAAGAAAGAGCCATGGAAACAAATAACTCCATGATGGTGAAATTGCAGACATCCTTGACAAGCCGGTAGAGGAGATATTTCTGGCTAGGGCAGCCTGTCCTGAGGCTCTCAAATCACACACTTCACAGGACTTGGTTGCCCCACCTAACACTGGCCTAGCCAGCTTCCTTGAGTGTAGGTTCACACGGGTACTACAAGGCTGGCGTAATCCGATTGGCCTGGAGATCCATGGTTGCTAAGGGAGACAATTTCATTGATGTCCTGAATCAGGTTTGAACCTGTTCCTCTCATTCCTACGTGCAGGCCCTTGAATAGCCCTAGGGTGAGACACGGTCTGATCAGCCAGTCTGAGTGTTCCAGTGATTTGCAGAATCCAGGTGGGTTTCACATCGCTAAACCTGACTGACCATCCTGAATATTAAATTAAACAATTACCTTAAAATCATTTTTTGTTTCCCCTTTGGGATAGAAGAATCAATGGTGAGATTCCTGATTTCGAATTGCCCTAGAGAATAATCTTTTTATCTCAGTTTTAGCCAGCAGAAGCTTGCTCTCTATGGAAGAGGAACCCACAGGAGAAATCTGATGAGGCTGAAGGAGCTGCAAAGGAACTAGGAATTGCTACCCCAGCACAAATCCATGAACCAGTCATTTCTTAAAGACAAGGATTCCTGTATCCAAGGCTGTAGCTGAACTCTCTATGCAGCTGAGGATGAACTATATTTGTGAGCTTCCTGCCTCTACCTCATCAAGTGCTAAGATTACAGGCATGCATGTGCCACCCCAACAGGCAGTCACTCTAATAGGGACTCCAAGTAACTACATCTCCTCCAGCCCTCAGAATTGCTCTTTGAAGGACTTTGTCTCAATTTGAGAAACATAAATATAGGTTTGGAAGACCACAAATATTTTTTCTGCACTCACATGCTAGTATGTTATAGCCAAATGCCTCCTAGCAAAAGATGCAAGGCTTTGTCTCATTCTGCACTGGCAGCCTGGCCACTGTCTAGTCTCTGGCAGGCTCAGAGAATTGGAAGGCAGGTAAAGGGTGGGGACCATCAGCTGTTATAAAGATAAGGCCAGCCATCACTTCCGCAGAGGAAAACATTAGTCTCTATATTGTGGCTGAGTTCTTGGGAGACCAAAAAAAAACTCAACCTCGGAGGAAGAGAGAATGGAAAGGATGGAGAGCAATAAAGGTATTTCATTTTAATGTATTTATAAAAACAAAATCTGAGTCTGGGAGGAAGGTTCAGTGTGCAGCAGCACCTGCCATAGGGAAATGAGGAGCTGAGTTGAAATCTGCACTTGTGTAAAAATCTGGGTGTCACACTCACCTGTAACCCCAGCATGGTCAGGAGCACAGACAGGATTTACTGGAGCTTTATCAGTTGAGTTCCAGGTTCAGTGAGAGTCTGTCTCAAGGGCATACAGCAGAATGTGATAGAGCAGGATGTACAAGGTCCTCTTCTGGCCTCCACATATGCCACACCTCCCCAATATATTGCATACATGACACAGTCGTATACTAAACATAGTCCCCACATGCCTACACACAGACACACAGTGGGAAAAAATAAAATAAAATAATATATAGATTTGGAGTACCACTCAGAATTTCATCTCATTAAAACATGCCTCTGCTGCTGGCAGTGGGCGGGGGAAGGACACACATTTAATCCCAGCACTTGGGAGGTAGAGGCAAGCAGGTCTCTCTGAGTTCAAGGCCAGCCTGGTCTACCAAGTAAGTCCCAGGACAGCTAGAGCTGTTACACAGAGAAATCCTGTCTAGAAAAAAAAAAGAAAGATTTGTGTGTGCGTGCATGCATGCACTAGCGTGCACAAAATGGATTTATAAGCCTTTGACATCATATTCAGCATTATTTACTTAGGGGGTAAGAGATAGCTCAGTGGTTAGAAACACTTAACACTCTTTCACAGAATCTGAATTTGGAAATTGGTTTCTAGCACCTACATCAGGCAGTTCACAACTGCCTATAATTTCTGCTCCTGGAAATGCAGTACCTCTTCTGGCCTACACAGTGCAAATGAGCACACATACACTAAATATTAGGGAAGGATTATTTTGTTTTAAATATTTATTTATTTATTTTAATGTATATAGGTATTATACCAGCATGTATTTCTGTATACATGTGCATTCTTGATGTCCTCAGAGGCCAAAAGAGAGCATCAGATCCCCTGGCATTTTACAGATGGCTGAGCCATGATGTGGGTTCTGGGAACTGGACCTAGGTCCTCTCCATCTTTCTAGCCCCTATTGTATTTGAAGATGGGGTCTTGCTTTGTTGCTCAAGCTGGTCCCAAACTCCTGGACTCAAGTAATCCTGCCTCAACCTTCCAAGTGGCTGGAGATACAGGTGCATAGCATCATTATAGCTTGTTTTATTTGGAAGAGAGGGAGTGATTGAGTCTGGGTCTCACTATGTAGCTCTAGTTGTCCTGAAATATTTGATGTATGCAAGACTTTTGATGTATACAGTGATCTGCCTGCCTCTGCCTCAACACTGCTGGGATTAAAGGCATGTGCCACCATTCTTGGCTCTGGTTTTTTGTTTTGTTTTGTTTTGTTTTTTTTACACCAGATGCCAGCCTGTACCATGGGACCCAACTGATAACTTTCTTCCACCCACCCTCCTTCCAGGCAGCTACCACCAGCCCACCATTCTCAAACTTTAGGTCCTCACTTTCTGTATCTCCAGGCTCCTACCTGACTTCCTTTCTACCCATACACTTTTCTGGAAGCCAGAACAATGCAGATCTGAGGAGAGACACCAAACAGACTGTCCACTTTGCATTCCTGACCTAGGTGGAATTCACACTTCAACAGCTCAAGGAAAGCAGCTGGCCTGCAAAAACCTCAACAAAACCACTTCGGGGAATGAAAAAAACAGTCCTGGTTTTTTCAGCTTCTGTTTATTTATATTTGTTCTCATCCTGAATCCAGGCAAATGCCTCCAAGACTACACTGCAAGGGACAGAAGGAAAACAGGTGTCATGACTGCTGAGGGGACGTGTGAAGAGTGATAAGACAGTGACTTGCTGGATTTTAGAGCTTCTGCCATGTGCCAGATGCCACAAACCGTGTTCCTGGCACTATGCCAGAGATAAATAATAAACAAGAATGCAGCATCAGCCGGGCGGCAGTGGAACATGCGTTCAATCCCAGCACTCTGGAGGCAGAGGCAGGCAGATCTCTGAGTTTGAGGCCAGCCTGGTTTATAGAGCAAGTTTCAGGACAGCCAGGACTACACAGAGAAACTCTGTTTCAAAAAACAAACAGAAAACAAAATTCGGCATTCCTATACACACTCACACCCACACTCACATACATACACACTCACACACTCACACACACACTCACACACTCACATACACACACACACTCACACACTCACATACACACACACACACACACTCTCTCTCTCACACACACACACTCGCACACACAAAGCTGACAGTCTGACTCGGAAGGCAGACTGACAAGCATTCTGTCACTGATAACTGAATATAAGTAGCACTGAGCAGGAAACCAGACACAGTAACAAGAGAACACAGAATAGTTGGGGAAAGTGGAGGAGTCAGGGCAGACTTCCACAGGGAAATGCCCCTTAAGCTGAAATCCAAAGGATGAGAGAAAAGAAGCGTGCATCGAAGCCAGGGCCTGGAGAGTGCAGGTTAAGGACACTGGAACAAGCTGAGCGTGGCTGGCAAGGCCAGTCTAGAGGTTACAGAAACTGACAGCCATCACAGCAGAGAGGAACCTGGGAGTCAAAAGTTCCCTGGATCTTGATTAGGTACGGACGAGCCTGGGTACCTCTACAACACTCGCTTCTCTGTGTGCACCAATAGTCAAGCTGAAAGGTGACCCACTATAGCACCCTCATCCAACTTTTTTGTGTTTGTGTTTGAGACAGGGTCTCACTATATAGCTGTGGCTGTCCTGGAACTTGCTGTGTAAATCAGGCTGACCTTAGAGCTCAGAGCTCTACCTTTGCCTTCAGAATGCTAAGACTAAAAGTGTGTGCCACCAGTGTGTTTTCCACTTTTTTAATGGGTATGCGTGTATCTGTGTGAGGAATTCAGAGACTAAAGGAGGCCAGAAGAAGGAGTCATAAGCCCTGGAGCTGGAGTTACAGATGGATGTTAGTCACGCAGTATTGGTGCCGGGAACTGAACTTTGATCCTCTGGAAGAGCAGGAGTCTCTCTTAACCACTGATATATCTCTCCAGCCACTCTACCCCTATCCAACTTTTAAGTCTTCCCAGTATTAAGCAAGTGCTAGAAAATACACCACAGCCTACAAGTTCAACACACTGTCAGGGCACAGTGAATTGGAGACAAGCTGCAACTCCCATGTTTTTTCCTGTACTCACCCCTGTGAGCAGCAAAGCCTAACAAAAGTTCTCCATGGTTATATAACATGGCAAGTGACACACAGGATTCAACCATTTCCCCTCTGGAAACAACAAAACGGGGTGTTTGCAGAACAAGAAGTACAGGCTTTGTACCTGGGAGATTGGCAAGGTCTAGAATGGCCATCCAGGGGCAAGAGTCTGGCTAATCCAAAGCATTTATTTCCTTCTGATAACCAGTAATCTGTAATTTCCCACTTTTAGGGGTAGTAATTACTCCAAACAAAGAGCAGTAACCAAAAACAGTGTTTAAAGGGGGTGGATTCTTTTTTCCTACAGAAGAGATCTGCAACTCAGTTTTAAATAAATAAATAAATAAATAAATAAATAAATAAATAAATAAAAACTTTAGTTCAAAGCCTTAATTTATCTATTAGATATGATTCAATAGGCAAAATAATTTGAGGGGAAACATGGTATGCAAACAGATAAAAAGAAAAAGCCTCCCCACTGCCAGACTCCCACCCCCTGCAGCAAATTCACCTGAAGCCTATTTATTCTATCTGAGCCACCTTCCCTCTTCAGCTGAAATCCTTAGAATTTATTTTCTAGGAATTTGGACAATTCAAATAGTCTGCCTCCACTCTCTCACCTGACTTCCCTATCTGCCTGAAGGGCCCACTTGAAATTCAAGTGTGCAGCCAAACTCGCAGCCTTACAAATAGAAAATGCTCCGTCATTCTCTTCCTCTGGCTTGTCACATTCCAGCCCTCCCCACTGCCTGAGCTAGGAGACAGAGCACCAGCTGCCCAGCAGCTATGTACCCTGGAAGAGACCACACACCCACGAAAAACATACAAAGCAGGCTGCACTGCACTGGTTGAAAAAGCTCAAAGCTTTGCATGTTGGATGGGCAGGAGTAGCCACCTTAAGCTAAGCTCTTTCCTTGGAAGGGGAACAATCCAGTGTGGCTACAGCTCCGTGATGAGAGCAGTCAAACTCCAAGAGATGGGCCTTAAATAGTCACCAATGGTGACCCACCCCTTCTTGGGTAGCCCAGGCTGACCTGGAACAAAGCTATCAATAGGAGAGTGGCCTTGAATTTCAGATTCTCCTGCCTCCATTTCCTGAGTGCTGGGATTTTAGATGTGTACCACTACACCAAGCATGGTGAGCCCAAGAATTCATGCATGCTACATCCCCAGCCCACACTCAAGTCCCATTTTTATTATTACTTATCTGTATTTGTATATGTATACATGTTTATTCATGTGTACATGTGCATGAGGGTACAAGTCTATGCCCATGAATGTGAAGGCCAGAGGTCAAAGTCATGTGTCTTTCTTTAACCATCTCTACCTTGTCTCTAGATAAAGAAAAAAGTTTGAGTTGATGCTCCATCTTAGAGTTTAAGATTCCATCAATTCATGATGGGTAAACCACATACAGCAGCTTCAATTGGTCTCTGCTAGTGTTTTTCTGTGACTGTCCAGTGATTAGTTTGGAGTCAGACCAAAAAACTTGCCTTGATGTCACAAGCGCTCAGATTTACTTATAGTACATTTATTTGGGGGTCCCGGAAAGGCGGGACTCAAACCCTCTGAAGCCACCCCTTGGGGCTGTCCCTGGGTAAGGAACAGAGCCAACGTTTTGCTCCTACCCTGAGTCACAGCCCTGGACCCTCTTTTTCCTCCTTCTTGTCTTCCTTCTCCACACCCTCTACATTTCTCAGGTTCACAGCAATCCTCCTGGTTCTGACTAATCCACTCCGGTCCTGGCTCCCCTTGGATTTTGACTTGTTGTTCCCTTCTAGGCTATAATCTGTGGAATGAAGAATTTTAGGTGTCCTGATCTTGCCTCGAGCGTGGAACCCATGGTGGGTGGAATCGCCTCCATCCCACTGGAAAGCGTGGAAACCCTGTTCATACTGCAGCCTGTTGACTGATTCTCAAACTGGAGTCCACCAAGTATGGCAAGTGCAGAGACACGAGGGGAAAGATCACGCTTGGGAACAACTCTCTCCTCCTCCCAACCCCTGTGTGGAAGCCCCTCATATTTCCAGGCTCTCCCCTAGACCCGGGGCTCAGCCTCTCAAGGCCTCAGATGGACCAGAGCAGTGAGCACAGGAGCTGGACCTGTCCACTCTCAAGGGCGGATGCAGGAGTCCCGGGACCGGAGGGCGGGGCTAACTAATACATTCACTTCCCTTGAAGTCTCTCTCTTATTTATTAATATCATGGAAGACTGACGACTGGATAAATCGAAAGACTGGGAATAGCACTGAGTAGGAGGCCTAAGGAAGAGACTGACAGCTGCCCAGGAGCTGCCCGGGCCAAGGCCCCACTGCTCTTGAGCTCATCGCCTCCGTCTTTGCCTTCCAGGGCTGATCCTGGAACCTGCGTGCTGCAGGGGCCTCGGGTTTCTGAGTTTCCACCCTTCCTGTTGCTCCTCCTAGCCCCACCTGCTGAGCCTCCCTCCCACATTTCAGGCTTTCACTAGGCTGCTTGGAAAACCTCCCCTAGCTCCCGTCCAAGCCTTGAAACACAGTTGACCAACGCAGCCTTCCTGATAGTACAAGGAACAAAATGCTGATAAAAGCATGATGCTTCTCAGAACATTCTCCTGTGAGAACATTGTCCCTGCACACAGTGTTTGCCCTTACTGAACTTGTCTCTTTGTCTAACAAATGCAAAATTAGTGTTCACCTCATGAAGCTGTGTGTAACATATAGAATGCTTAACAGTTAGCAAGCAGTTCATAGGAATAGCTCATGCAATATTTACTGTACACTGAGCACGCTTAATTTTTCATGAAACAAAGTTGGAGTTTTAGGAAGAAAATATTTATGTTAATTTGTATCACTCTCACAATGGTGTAAGAGAAATACCTCTCCATGCCCTTCTTTTCAACAGATAGATAAGGAATTCAAGACACAACCATCTCCCTAACCTGGGTCCTGATGATTGAACCCAGGTCCTGAACATGCCAGGCAAGAACTTTACCAACAAGTTATATCCCCAGCCTCATGATACAGAGTTTCTATGAGTTATCCAAGGTCCCAGAGCTGGGAACCTACAGAACTGATAGCTTTATTTTTTTTCCCAAGACATAGTTTATCTGTGAAACACTGGCTATCCTGGAACTGTCTCTATAGACCAGGCTAGCCTCAGACTGAGAGATCCACCTGCCTTCTCCTCACACCTGTTGGAATTATAGGTGTGTGCCACCACCACCTGGCATTTGATAGCTATTTATGTAAGTATTTCTTAAATGTCTTTATTTTTCATGTGTGTGTTGCTTGAGTATATGTATATATGCATACCACATATATGTGCAGTATCCTAAGAGACCAGAAAGTGTTCCAGATCCTCTGAAACTAAAGTTTTGGATCATTGTGAGCTGACTTGTGGGTCACTGGGAACTGAACCCAGATCCTCCAAAGGAGTAGCAAATGCTCTTATCCACTGAACCATCTCTCTAGCCCCAGGATTTAGGGGTTTTTTATTTATGTGTATGGGTGTGAACTTTCATTAGTATATGTGCATCATGTGCTTACACGAGGCCCTGGAAGTCTGAAGGGTGTCAGATGCCCAGGAACTGGATTACAGGTGGTTGTAGATGACCATCTGAGTGTTGAAACCAAATCTAGATTTTCATGAGCAGTAAGTGCTCTTAACCACTGAACCATCTTTCCAACCCCAGTTATTGGGGTTTATTTATTTATTTATTTATTTATTTTGAAACAAGGTCTCACCATGTAGCCTTAGCTTGCCTGGAGTTCATTATGTAGAGCAGAGTGGCCTTGAATTCATAGATATCAACCTGATTCAGCCTCCTTAGTGCTGGGATTAAAGGCATGGGGCCACCATGCTTGGCTCTAGTTTTTTTACTATTAATCCCTTAATATTTCAGAGATGACAAAATGTCTAAGAGATTTCAAGAGACATCTCCTATTTCTTCATGAAACCCCTCCCCAAAAATAATTTTTTCTCTTCCTTTAGGGAACAGGAAAGAAAAACAAATTTGCTTCTAAAAATCTAAAAGCTTTGATTTCCCAAAACAGGATCATTCCTTCCAGACTTTGAGTTGAGACCTCTCTGCTGTATTACATCTAAAAATCTCACCTCTCTGGGCTGTCGGATGGAGTGAGTAGTGTCTACTTTCCTGGGTAGAGTTGAGAACACAGAGTGAGATGTCCTGAGATAAAGCACTTTGTGCACCAGACGTACCTGTCTGTCCAAAGAGGAAAAAAAGAAGAACTCTTCATCTGTAACCCTTTCCAGTCCCAGCCATCCTACTGGGAAGTCTTTGTGTGCCTGCCAGACCTCAAGCTTGTTGTGGAAAAAAAGCCAGAGGCATTTATGGGGAAATGAAACCACTCTCCTCAGCAGAACATTCCCCCACACATTTGCTGTGGCACAAGGTTGCTACTCTGCAGAGTATTCAGCCTCAGGAGGCCCTTGAAGCTGCCTGACGCCACAGGGCAATTCAGAGGTTGGTAAACAGCACATGGTATTCAAGCTCTGTGGCAAGCATTCATGCACAGAATTCTTTGTCCTCATGAGGAAAGACAGAAAGCTGCTGTGTGCTGCAAAGCCCTAGGCCAGAGCCCCATTTTCAAAATCCCCAACCAGAGATCATGCCAAGGCCAAACATGCCACCAACTTTTAAAGCACACTTGTGAAATAAGCTTGCCCAAACTTGGACTTGTGGCTTGAAAACTTAGATTTACTTGTTAATTCTGAAGGGGAAACATGGCAAGATTACAAGGAAGAGGTCTGGCAGGCTCCTACTAAGTTAGAGCTAGCATACTTCTGTGCCTTCTGAAAGACGAGCTAAAATGCACCCGACATCACTTCTGCGATTACTCCTGCAGCTGCATCACCTGATGTGATCATGAGGAACAGCATCAGACACACCAGACCAAGGGACATTGCTACAAAATGACTGGTCCCATACCCTTCAAAAAGATCAATGCTGAGGCCAGCAAGAGAACAGCAGGTAAAAGACCTGCAACCAAGGCCTGAAAACCTGAGTTTAATCCCTAAGAACACACGGTCCCATTGTCCTAAGGCGTGTCCTCCAACACACACACACACACACACACACACACACACACACACACACACACTAAATTTTTTAAATAAAATAAAATTAAAGCTGCTGGATGTTATTGTATTATATACTTTAGGAGGCAAAGCAGACGAAATATAAGTTTGAGACTATAAAAGGACATTCTGAACTATAAAGGGACAGTCCATGCCAACCTGAGTTACTTAGTGAGACCTAGACTGAGACTAGAGAAGCTCACAACTGTAATCTCAGAATTTCAGACTTTTGCCACCACAGCAGGCTTATGTTATGATAAGCCAAGGACTTCATGAATGTTACATCCCCAGCCCACACTCAAGTCTTGTTTTTTATCATTTTTGTCTGTATTTGTATGTGTGTACATGTTTATTCATGTGTACATGTGCATGAGGGTACAAGTCTATACACAGGAATGTGAAGGCCAGAGGTCAAGTCATCTATGTCTCTAACCATCTCTACCTTGTCTCTTACTTGACCCTGCTCACCAATTTAAAAGCAGCTCAGACTGTATAGTAAGTTCCAGGACAGCCTCAGATACTTGGCTACGGTGGGTCTCAAAATACAAAATGCCTATTTCAAATTAAAAAAAAAATCCTTCTGCCTCCACCTCCATGTGCTGGAATTGCAGTTATGAACCATCACACCAGCTTTATGAGTATCTGAGGATCAGTAATCAATACATATGGAGTTTCAGGACAACCTAAGCAACAAGTGTAAGACTGTGTCAGACAGCATTAAAGCAAACACAAAATAGTATATTGAAATAATAAAGAAGACAACTAAATACTAAGGAGGAATCAGAGATGCTTGAAGCGTAACTGGGAGAAAAGGTCAGTTCTGCTAAGGAAACTCTAGGGGTAATCAAGAAACTTATGAATAGAGGAGGAGCCAACATTTTCAGTTGCTTAGCTGAATCTCCCAGGTTGCACTCCCTAACTTTGCAGTTCAGATGGCATTCTGAAATGGGATGTGTGCGTCAGCCTCATGCAAGCCCTGGTGGGGGCTGCCCATTTGGGTGTGGGAGGCTGGAGACTTAGCTATACTTCAACACCGCACTTCTGCTCAAATCATTTCAGACAACTCCCTGTCACACAGGAAAATAAATACTCAGTGTTACGACAATACCTTGATTTTCACCCAAAATGATCCATTCACCTAACTCTCCAGACTGCTTCCAAAGAAATCATGACTGTGGTACAAGTGGTGAGGACCTAGAGACTCTAATGCCTTATACACATTGCCAGGAAATAAGGAGAGGCTTGCAATGAACCCTAATGTACCCAACATGGGAGATTAACCCTGGTGACTCCCAGGCCAGTACTTTTTGGAGGATCCTGGGAACTCTGTAATATCTTCCAGTCCCTTTGGCTCTTTGCAAAAATGAGAAAACTTTGTTTCCCCAAAGAAACTGTCTTTTTTTTTTCTTTTTTAAAGTTAACTCTCCCCTTCTTACATTGTGTATGTGCAGGTGTGCAGATGTGTGAGTTGGTGGGTGGGTGGATGCTTGCATTCCTGGAAGTCAGAGAATCTACAGGAGTCAGTTCTCTCCTTCTAGCATGTGGGTCCCAGGGATCCAGCTCAAGTCATCAAGCTTTGCAGCAATCACTCACCCACTGAGCCATTTCACTAGTCCAAATTATCCCTTTTTAATGTATAGTTAACTCTGAATGCAATTAAAACAGAGAAAAATAAAAATATTATTTCTGGGGATGTAGCACATTGGATAGTGTCAGCCTAGTATACCAGAGGTTTACAGTGGGTTCAGTTCCCAGCACTGCCTAGACCAGAGTGGTAGCATACAGGACTGTGATCCTTGCAATTCAGAGAAAGATGCAGGATCGAGGTTACCCTCCAGTCTTTTATGCTTTCTTCCATGCTGCTCCTTCTGTGGTGATGACCCCTGTAAGATGGAGACCTCCTGTACTGCCATCACTGCCTCCATCCAGCCTGAACCTGATGGGAGAACTCCTGAGAGCTTCCTTAAGGTTTAATGGCCACTCGCTACCTACCCATTCTATCCAGAACTCCCAACTGTCCCAGCCAATACGTTATCATCTGGAGGACTTGGGAGCATCATTAGCTCCACTAGATGTGTCATTTCCCCCAATCCCAACCCTTTTTTCAGAGTTCAAAACATTCTGGATTTTTACATGCATTACATGGTTTGGTCAACAGAAGAGGGTTTTGAAAACACTGGGCTTGGACAGCACCTAGTGAATGAGGGGACATTCCAGATCATACTAGTCTATACTTCCCTTCTCAGGCTAAGATGAATTGATGTACAATTGGACAACTTGGATAGTTCTGTCTGGGAAATCTTTCCCATATCCCAGTGGTTATCTTCCCGAGAGTGTACAAGGGTGGACCCCATCTCTGGATATGATAGCTCACACTTGTTAACCCAACACTCAAGATGCTGAGTCAGGAAGATTGTCTCAAATTCAAGGCCAGCTCAGACTATATACTGAATTCTAGAACAGCCTCAGATACTTGGCTACAGAGTGTCTCAAAATAAAATTTTTTAATTAAAAAGAAATAAAGAATCCTTCTATCTCCACCTCCAAATGCTGGGACTGGAATTGTGAGCCATTACAAAAGATCTTACATGTTTCTGGGGACTTAACGCAGGCTTTCATGCAGACTAGCCACACACTCTATGAACTGAATTACATCCTCAGCCCAACCAAACCCCCTTTTAAGGCCTTGCTCATGCTATGATAAGTATTCTATAGGGAGTTGTAGCCAATAGCCACTCTTGTTTGCTCAGCAGTAATGCAGTCAATCTCCCATAAGAATGAAGAAGCAAAGACTTCCTCCTGGCACCTGTGCAGAGGGCATGCCTTAAAATCTTCAGCAAAACTAGCAATGCCACTGGGTGGATCAAGTCTGAATAGTGAGGGCTGTATGTACAGTCTCCCTTAGCTTCATCCCCGCAACACAGAATGCAAAAGCAGGATACATCAGGGTTAATAAACGACTTTATTTGCCTTGTACAAGATCATCTTTCTTACATTCTCATTTTGCCATTAAAGTGCCAGACATTTTCCTTAATCACAATGGCATTTGTTAAAAGAAGTCAGAACTTGTCTCAGAATATGGCAGTCATGAATTAACATTTTTCTTACCAAACACAGAATGGAAGCCCTTCACATTGACCTGGTGGGTTAGACAACTTGCAAACAGATTCAAATCCCCCTCTCACCTTGAGCACCACACTAAGCTGGGACTACCACATCTGGGGGTTAAAAGTCATGCTACAGAGAACTGAACACCCACCCACTGACTGCCACCTCTTCTGAGCCAAGCCAGGGTGTTACTGTTTGTACACATCCAACCTCAGAGTGATAAAGACCTGGCCCCCTCTGCCACCTTTTATCCCACCCTCCCTTACTCACAAAAGCCCCCAAAGTCATTACAATGAAAAAAAATGGGTTTCTGTTACCCAGGTACTAATAATGTTCAGTAAAAATAAGGATGATAAACACAAAAGCTTGCTTAGTAAACACGAGCTCTCAGCATTCAATGCAAAAAAAAAAAAGAAGAAGAAGAAAGAAACCAAAAAACTGAAATCTTAAGGCAAATACTGTTGACTTTGCACATGGGCTGGATGAACTTAGAACTCTTCACCTAGCTGCAGAGGCCCAGGAGCCTACAGGCACTGGGCTTGTCAACACTTGCCACCGGTAGAGGCAAGATCTTTGCATTATTGCTGAGGCTGCTGGGGTGTTTCTCTTTGGAGTTTATATACAAACACACCCAAGGCTGATGTATTTATATATATATATGTACACACATACAAGGCTCACTACTCTTTCTTTGTTGAAATTGATAGTTCTACCTCAGGAAGCTGGATGCCGACCTTAGTCCCACTGTCATTGCTGGAGGAGGAAGACAGCCGGGACTTCTTTGAGGCCAGGGACACTCCACTCCCCTGTAACTTGACTGCCTCATCATCACTCCCAGTCACCTCATAATGACCTTTGCTCTTTGACCCCAACCCACCAAAGGTGCCAAATTTCAGCTTCCCATGTTTGCCCTTAGCCTCTCCACCTGCAAACTCCAAAGTCCCAGTTGGGGTTGAAGGTGCCGAAAACTCCCTCTCATCACTGAAGGAGTTGGAACGGTGTCTTGGCTTCTTACTTTTAAACAGGGAGAATTTGCCTTTTGGTGAAGATGCTTCAGCATCTACTTCTCCTTCCAGAGAGCCCAAGCTGGCCTTTGAGCTCTTCAGGTCTCCTTTGGACCCAGAAATGGATGCTTCTGGTGACCCAGTGACACTACCTTTCCCTTTAGGTTTGGAAAAGTTAAACTTGGGCATTTTGATCTTGGATTTTTTAAGTTTTACTTCAGCCTCTTCCCACTCAGCTTCTCCAGCACCAGCCTGCACATTGGCCTCTACTTTAGGGAAGTTAACATCCACCCCAACTTCTCTGCCAACAAGCTCACGGCCAGAGAAGGCAAATTTGGGGATCTTCATCTTGGGGAATGTTACTTTTCCAGACCCACTTTCCAAGTGACCTTGAGGCCCAGACACACTCAGCCCGGGGCCTTGGAGTCCCATCTGTCCTCCTCTCACGCCTCCTTCTAGCTTTGGTCCTGAGAGATGAAGGTTTCCAGTAAGTTTAGATGGATCCTTGTTTAGAGAGGAGGAGACTTGGGGTCCCTTCCACTCAACCCCAGAGCCTTTGACACTCATATGCCCTTCACCAAGGTTGATATCTGGGACATTGACACCCCCTGAAACATCTATACCTCCTTTGACTTTGGGACCCTTCAAGTTGACACCAAAATCTGACTCAGGAGATGCTACGTTAAAGGAAGGCCCCTTGACGCTGATGTCAGGGACAGCCCCATGGAGACCTATTCCTAAATCTTTCAGATCTCCTTTAATTTCAGGACCAGAAAGCTGCCCCATTGGGAGTTTCACATCACATCCAGAAGCCTTAATTCCAGGCATTTGGAGATTTCCTTCTAGGCCTTGAACACTGATGCCTGGAAGGCTTCCCCCAACTGCTGGGCCTCTCACTTCACCACTGGCCCCAAGGCTCCCCTTCACTTTTGGTCCTTCCACGTTAAAGTCCATGTTTGGTGCTGAAATCTGGGGGCCCTGAAGGTTCACATCCATCCCTGGCCCTTTTAGTTCTCCACAAACTTGGGGTCCCTTGATGTTAATGTCCAAATCAGACCCTGGAGCAGAGA
This sequence comes from Sigmodon hispidus, assembly GCA_004025045.1. Classification (NCBI taxonomy): domain Eukaryota; kingdom Metazoa; phylum Chordata; class Mammalia; order Rodentia; family Cricetidae; genus Sigmodon; species Sigmodon hispidus. The sequence goes on along the minus strand of PVIH01005148.1, from coordinate 2,541 downwards.
TGCCAAACTGAGGCAGCTTCATGTGGGGAATTTTGACACCACCTTCTGAGGCCTCCAAGCTGAGATCTGGAGCACCCACAGATATTTTAGGGCACTTGATATCCCCAGACATAGCCAGATCTCCCTGTAGGCTTGGTCCCTTCAAGGTCACACCCGGTGCCCCCACATTAAGGGCTGTTGTGGCGTCAATCCCTGACACTTTCACACCATCTCCTCCTATCTGTACTTTTCCACCAACACCTTTGAGGTCAAGGCCTGGGGCTTGTATCTTCATGCTGGGACTGGATGCATCCAGGTCTCCCTTCAAAGTTGGTCCTTTCAAGCTCAGGTCAAGATCAGGCCCAGAAACTTTTGGCATTGAGAGGTCCACTGAAGGCAAGTCCACTCCTGGGCCTTTTAGAGACATATCGGGCCCTTCAATCTTAACATCTGACATGCTTAAGCCTCCTTCAAGAGAGGGCATCTGGGCACAGATCTCAGTGCCCCCACCTTCCATTTTCACACCAGGGGCACTGATCTTGGGAAGTGAAAACTTAGGGAACTTGATTTTTCCTTCTGGGACTTGTAAATCTACACCAGGTCCTTCCAGTCCGACACTAGGAGCATCACCCTTTATCTTTGGTCCTTTCAACTGAACATTCATATCAGGTACAGAGACTTGAGGAGCAGAAACACTAAATGAGGGTGCTTTGATTTTGGCATTAGAGCCTTCAATGTTGATGTCAGGCGTGTCCAAGTTTGCCTGCACCTTAGGACCTTTCAAATTGCCCTCTATCTTTGGCCCTGAGACATCCATACCTGGCACCTTGAACTTGGGAGTCTTCACAAGGATGTCAGAAGCTTCTACATTAATCCCTGGTGAAGAAATATCCAGATCAGGTACCTTGATTTCACCCTCCAACTTGGGGCTAGGTAAGGAAGCCTCGGCTTTAAATTTAGGTGATTTAATGTCAAATTCTACATCTGGGAAGTACATTTTCCCAAACATGGTTTTCTTAACTTTGGGAGACTTTACATCAGCTTTGAGCGCAGCATCGGGCCCTGCAAGGTTGACATCCACATCAGGAGCCTTAAGATTGGCATCAACCTCACCTCCGGGAACATTCAAATCAAATCCCTGCTTTTTGGCTTTAACTTTAGGACCACTCATGTGAATTTTAGGCATTTTAAACTTGCTTTTCTTGCCCTTTCCACCAATGCTTACTTCAGGAGTCTCAACACTCAGCTCTGCCTCAGGCACAGTCACATCAACGGAGGGTGTCTTAATGTCAGCTTTAGGGCTTTTTGCACCAAAACCAAACTTGGGTTTCTTAAATTTTGGAACTTTAACATCTGGCCCCTCGATATTAATATCTGGGCTCTCCATATGGACATCTAACTTTGGAGTTTCTAAATCAATATTGGGCCCCTTGACGTCCACTTCACCACCACCTAACTTAGGCCCAGAAACTCCAATTTTTGGTGTCTTAAGGTGCAAATTAACATCAGGCGCAGTAACTTTCGGGGCAGATATATCCAGTGATGGCATCTTCAAGGTAGGGCCACTGAGTTTAGCATCAGGGCCTTCAAAATCTAGACCTGGACTTTTCAGGTCTACCTCAGGTCCTTTGAGACTACCTTCAATCTTAGGAATAGACACATCAAAGTCTCCTTTCACTGTGGGTCCTTTTAACTCCAGATCCACATCAGGCATAGAGATCTTAGGAGCCTTGATGTTCATCTCAGGCATCTTAAACTTGGGACCCTTCAGTTTTGCATCTGGACCTTCAATATTCACATCTGGAACATCAATGTCCACCTTGGGTCCTGAGACATCAATGTCAGCCTTGGGCAGGTTCACATCCACTTCAGGACCTTCTCCTTTGAAGCCAGGCATGCTGAACTTGGGCATTTTCATCTTGGGCATCTTCAGATGCCAGTCTGGACCATGAACATCCACATCTGGAGCATCAACATCCACTTTGGGACCTTTGATGTCAACCTCTGGGCCTTTAAGGTCTCCTTCCACTTTGGGCAGAGAAACATCCACATCACCCTTCACTTTGGGGCCTTTCAGGTTCAGGTCAATGTCAGGCATAGAGATCTTGGGGGCTTTGATATTCATCTCAGGCATCTTGAACTTGGGACCTTTCAACTTTCCTTCTGGTCCTTCAATGCTCACATCAGGACCTTCAATGTCAACCTTGGGTCCTGAGACATCAATGTCAGCCTTGGGCAGGTTCACATCCACTTCAGGACCTTCCCCTTTGAAGCCAGGCATGCTGAACTTGGGCATTTTTATTTTGGGCATCTTCAGGTGCCAGTCTGGACCATGAACATCCACATTTGGAACATCAATGTCCACTTTGGGGCCTTTGATGTCAACCTCAGGAACTTTAATTTCACCTTCCACTTTGGGCAGAGAAACGTCAACATCACCCTTCACCTTTGGCCCCTTCAGGTTCAGGTCAACTTCTGGCATGGAGATCTTAGGAGCCTTGAGGTGGAGATCAGGCATTTTAAACTTGGGACCCTTCAGCTTCCCTTCTGGGCCATGAATGT